>JAVJIF010019540.1:0-81196 GCA_038442645.1 Agave tequilana | reverse complement strand
CTATCACATTATGAAATGGTTTTATCAAGGTCTTCGTGAAGAAATTCTATCTAATTCATAAAACTGCTCTCGTTAGAAAAACATCATGCAGTTTAAGCAAGAACTTAGTGAACCGTTTTGGAGGTACTTTGAACGCTTCAAAGACCTCCTTGTCCAATATCTTCATCAGGAATAGAGAAATGGTGACAATGTCAAATTCTTTATGACGGTTTAGACTACTCAACCAAGACCCTCTTAGAAAGCATGTGCCAAGGGGGATTCTCGCAGAAGGATGAGAATGAAGGATGTGACTTATATGAGATTCTAACTAAAAAGACCATCCACTGGGAACCAACTAGTGAAAGCTCTAGGAATCCAAACTCCGTCTCTTTAAAAGGAGATCTCCATTTAATTGAATCATCCATAACTAACGAACCTAGTTAGCTAACCTAGCAAGAAGACTGGAAGCTTTAGAAACTAAGGAACCAAGTCTAGTTAATCAAGTCAGCCCAAATCAATTTCTAACTCCAGGTTGTACTACTGTCAGGCCATGAATCATGTGTTTGAGGAGTGTCCTATATTTCAAGCTCAATAACACTTTCCAGAACGATGAATGCGGCCTTTTCAAGGCCAAAATGATCCTTATGCGCCAACATATAATCCTGGCTGGAGAAATCACCCAAATTTCTCATAGAGCCAACACAACAATGACCACCCACGATCAAACCATGCAAGCCACTTTCATCATTCCAATAATTCTTCCAATCATCAACCTAACTTTTCTAATCACCATCATAATTCTCTCAATCATCCGCCCAATTTTTCAAAACAAAACATTCCCAACCAAGCTCCATAATCTTCATTCCAGAATCTTCAACATGAAAAGAGAATGACTGACTTTGAGAGAAACATAGAAAGGTACATGAAGAACCAAGATTTCCTCATGCAAACAATACAGAGGCTAGAGGTTCAAATGAGCCAATTAGCCACCCACATAATGAGAGGCAAAATGGTACTTTGTCCAGTCAACCAATAGTGAATCCTAAGAATTCTCAAGAAGCTCATTTGGCTGAGGATCAATCATTGAATCAATATAATGCTATTTATACATTGAGGTCGGGAAAGAAAGTTGATAACCAAGTGTCAACACCACTCAATCCCAGTCAGCACGATCATACTCCAGCATCCACCTCATGTAGTCCCAATCCTTCCAAATCTGACGAATCTGAAACAGATAAGTCAACCAGTTAGGTTTACAAGCCTATAGTACCATTTCCTAGTAGGCTAAAGAATAACAAGAAGAATTCACACATGGATAAAATAATTGAGATTTTCAACCAAGTGAAGATAAATTTGCCACTCCTTGATGCCATTAAACAAGTCCTATCCTATGCAAAATTTCTTAAGGACATGTGCACCAAGAAGAGAAAGACTAATGTACCTAAGAAAGTCTTCTTAGTCACTAACATTAGTGAGCTATAGTCGGGTCCGATCCCTATCAAGTATAAGGATCCGGTTGTCCCACCATTGCCTGCACTATAGAACAAGCCTAGATTAGTCATGCACTTCTTGACTTGGGAGCAAGTATCAACTTGCTTCTATTCTCAGTGATCAACCACTCGGGTTGGGCGATTTTAGTCTAACTCGAGTCACAATCCAACTAGCTGACCGTTCTGTGAAAGTTTCAAAGGGAAAAATTCATAATGTCCTTATCCGGGTCGGGGAGTTTATTTACCCCAGTTGATTTCATGGCTAATGACACAATCTCTGTCCAATCCTAGGGCTCAAACTCCTGTTATCCTAGGGCGCCCATTCCTTACTACTGCTAATGCTATTATCAATTGTAGGAAGGGTCTATGAGATTAATCTTTGGGGACATGACTAGAGAAGTCAATGCCTTCAACTTAGAAAAACAACCTCGTAAGATAAGAGACCAAACATTTGAGGTAAACTTTGTTGAAAACAATTGTGATGAAGAAAGTGAAGGAATAGAGAATGAATCTCTGTTTCTTAATGAATTATTTAAGAATGAATGCGATTATCTTAATGAGAAGGCATATGTCGGAGATCCTAATTTTAGAATACCCTTTAAAAAAGGAAAATTTGATTTGAATATCTTCACTTTCAATGAGCCAACCAATAATATATCGTATGAGAATATAATTCAAGAACCTCTGATTGACATACTCTTTGAAAACCTCTTTGAAGAAGAACTCATGTGTTTGGATGAACCAACTAGGGATATTTTGGTTAATTACACACCTCCAAGAGAAAGTGTTGACCTAAGTTTTGAGGAGATGTATGGAACTGAGTTAGAATTCTTAGCATTCATAGAGAGGAAGTTCCAACTGAGAAGTGTGATGATGATCAATTTTTGAATAATGGATGTAGGAATATGAGGAAGAAAAAACTTAAAGAAGGTAAGACTGGGGAGGAAGCGAGCTAAAATGACAAAAAGATTAGCCTCTCTACTATGCCCTATAAAGAGAACCCATTGGAATGATGGGAAGAGAGCTAGAGGGATGAGACCGAAAAAGATCTAGGTATAGGAGAAACATAATGTTGTACATATTTTTGTATAATATATATGCACCTCTTTTACATTCCATTTCATGCATCCATACATTACTTTCATACATTGGGGACAATGCATGAGATAAGTGTGGGGGAGGCCTCTAACATGACTAGCTCTAACATGACTAATATATATAAAAAAATAATATATAAAAAACAGAAGAGACAAATATATATTTATATATATATATATATATATATATATATATATATATATATATATATATATATATATATATATATATATATATATAACTTTTTGAAAGAAAAGAACAATATTTTGATATATTTTTTGTAAGAAAGTAAGTCAATTTTAAGGAATAGGAAAATAATAATTAGGATTTCTTATACTTGGTCAAAATAAGATGACTTATTTGATTTTCAGGGTTAGGAAGAAAATTGATGAAAGTAATTTAGTCTTAATCTTTACTTGAAGAAATAAGCACACCTTGTACACTTACACACATAGGGTTCAAAAACAAAGATTCTTATGCCTTATAAAAAAAGGAATTTATATATATATATATATATGTATATATATATATGTATATATATATATGTTATATATATATATATATGTATATATATATATGTATATGTATATGTGTATATATATGTGTGTGTGTGTATCTATGAAAAATAAACAAATTTAATTATTGATTAGTTAGGTGCTTTGGCCTAAGAAAGCCTTTGTATTTATGCAAAAGATAATTAGATAAGTTTGAAATATATATAAGTATACGCCTAAAAGGGGTACACTTTATAAATAAAAATTCTTGATTTCGTGACCTTGTCTGTTTGAGTGTTTAAGTCCTTAGGGGCGTTTCTCACCTAGTGCCCTAAGGCTCTGATTTGGGTGTCACCGACTAAAGGCTCGTTACATGGGCAGATTAAAAAGCCTAATGGAACTAAGGAATAATACCACCAAAAATAAATAAGGCATAGGAGTTAATGTTAAAGAACCCTTAGTCAAACTTCACAGTCACGAAGGTACATATGACTTAGGGTAAAGTAATACACTAGATAAGAAATATATTTGGCTCTTTACTTTGATTGATGACATGTTTTTAAATAGAGACTAAGTTTAGGAATGAAAATTTTGATATTCCTATAACTTATAAATTACTTGAACTCTTACAAATATACTTCAAATATTTTCTTTCTTTTTCAAAATGCTTTGAAAATACTAATTTTTTCTCTTTCTTTTTGGATTTTGTGGGTGCAATCCACTGAAAACCCTCACGAGATAAAACTCATCCTCTAGGGGTAACTTAGAGGTTTAACGGCTTATTGTACATGTTCAGTACAATCGAGTGACCTGCGAAAGTGGTCTAATAATTGATTAGGATTAGTTTTGATATTTTTGCTCGAGGGCGAGCAAAAGATAAGTGTGGGAGTGTGATCGATCACATATATTGCATATATATTGTCATATTACCATGTTTATTATCTAATAAATCCTATTAATAAAGTCTTATTTTTCTTTGTTAAGTGCAGGCCCATTGCTTAAGGAAAGGGAAGAGAAACGAGCCCAAAAGCCCATCAAATTCTGATTTAAATTAATTTAAAATTAGTAAATTAGGGCAGATTATAGCAAATCAAGAGGTTAGAAACTGGTTAATTTAGTTTTATTAGAATCTAAATTGGTTAGCTTGAGAATCAGCGGAGATCAGATCAGAATCACAAAATAACTGCAAATCCAGTTGGACAAGAGGGGACCAAATCACACGTCAACCAAATCCCCTCCTAGATATGGCCAATTGGCCACATCCTGGCCACAGATCTGTGGCCTGTTGGTGGAGATAAGGGGAGCATTTTCTCCCCTTATCTCCTCACTCCTTTCCCTCTGGGTTTTTGCCTATAAAAGGCAGGGTTTGTACTGAAAAAGGAGCGAAGACTAGGATTAAATTTCTTATTCATTTTTAGGTTTTAGGTTTTTTGTTAGATAGTATAGAGAAATTGTATCTCTGTTTTTTAATTTGTAGTTCAGTCCAAATACCAGTGAGAGAGAGGAACAGAGTGATTGTAATCTGAAAATTGAAGTGACATCAATAAAAGTTCAAAGCGTCTCTTCTTCTTCTCTAATTCACGGGTATGTCTTATTTTGTTTTCATGTCTTATTTTGCATTATTCATGAGTAGCTAAACTTGTTTTCTGGGCTCACTAATTAATCTCTTCTACCTCCTGTCTCTCGATTGATTTTTATGAAAGCGACTCTCTTGAATCATAATAATGCCTGAGTTAAACCTTGTTCTTGAAAGCTCATGAGGATGCTTTTCTTTTAAACTTGAATTTTCAAAACACAAATATCTTTAAGATGTTTATTCTATACTTACTTCTTCGCACTTGATGGTTAACATTATCTTTTTAATGATGTGCTAAGGAAAGCCTTAAGATTTAAACTAAAACCATCTTATTTGTTTTACTTGGACATTAAAATAAACTAAAGGTTTTTGCCTATGATAAATGTGATGCACCAAAATGTTCTTGAGATAAGTAAGTAGTTGAGTAAAAAATTATAAGCCCAGATCTTTTCCTATATTAAAAACAACCAAACAATCTTCATCATTTTTTTAAAGATCACCTTTTCCAAAGCCTTCTCTAAGTTTAAGTTTTTCTTTAAATCACTTCCCTTCTCTCCATTCTCTTTTCAACTAAAAAAAAACTCCATTCTTTGCTTTCTAAACAAAAAATACCAAAAAGCTTTCATCGCAGTCCTCCTCGTGGACACGATCCGTTAGCCTGAAGCTAGACTGTAATTCTTATCACTTTCATTTCACAATCACCTATGTTAGGGTAAACCTTAGACCTAGACTACTCTAACTAGTTGACTATCCAGGAGAGATATATTGCAGCAGTCTAACCACAGATTAATCAGTCAAGTAGGGATAAAATTCAGTGGGAGGTACTCGTGCAGTGCAACGAGCTTTAATTACATCAAATCACTGACTTTCAAAAACTTGCCTCTTAATCCCCAACCTTAGACACCAATTTGACTAGAGTCAAACTCTTACAACTTCTTCTTGAGATCAATTTCTCACTAAGTTT
Source organism: Agave tequilana (assembly GCA_038442645.1). Taxonomy (NCBI): domain Eukaryota; kingdom Viridiplantae; phylum Streptophyta; class Magnoliopsida; order Asparagales; family Asparagaceae; genus Agave; species Agave tequilana. The sequence continues at coordinate 75,595 of JAVJIF010019540.1, read as the reverse complement.
GAGATGTCTCAAGAACCAACGTCTACTCGATTTTAATTAGGCTGGGTTAGTGAATGAGAAGATGAATTTTTAGGTTAAGAAAGAGTAACGAATCCCCCATCTTACTTTGTTTATAGTTTAAGCCCATAGTCGTTTTAGTGCAAGTGTACAATTATATAATAGAAAGTAACACTCAAGCAATATAAACCACTTAAAAATATTTTTATACTACATGCTATGTACACATACCTTTGCTCCAGCACTCTTCGACAGTAATATAAATGTAACAAAATTAGATGAATGCCCTAAATGCAAAGTCTAAACTATTTTTAGTATTTATCAACAAATATGTTACTGTTGAGTCAGAAAGTGTGCAGAATATGTTCGACAGAGAAACTAAAAATTACAGAAGTTAGAACACTGAATTGTAATCATGCTGTAAGAAAATAGGGTCAGTAGTATACTCAACTTGTTGCGGAAACGCGACTTTGTCGCATTTGCGTGCAAGATTGAGAGCTTCTGGGCTTTGCTTTCTAGAGCAAAGGCCTAGAACCACTTATATATATATATATTTTGCAACTCTTGGTTTCTTGAAATCAACCCCTGCACAAAAAAAACAGAGAAGAAAGTTTAACCTTTAAGTAAATAAAAAAGAATTAACGTCCATCCCCGCTACGGCATCAAAATTTGATCGAGACAAAAGTTGCACGGAAAATAAAGTTTATAAATTAAAATTAAGATGTGCTAAGATTTCTCAATACTACCGTTATAGCAAGTAGCTATGTGAGTCATGATCCACAGGAAGGGAAAGCGATAGAAGCGTTTTAGTATTCTTTTAAGTTACTAAAAATCGGTTAAGAGTTTCTTCGTAGTTTTGAAATAAAAGAAAAGAAAAGAGTTTTAAGTTAGGAAAGAAAATAAATTTAAGAAATAAGAAAGAGAAAATATCAGTGTTTTTGTTTTATTTTAAAAGAAGAACTAAGTTAACTCAGAAAGAATTAAAAGAATCAAGAAAGTGTTGGTTTTGAAGATGCTTTTAAACTAAGAGACTAAAAGAAATAAATAAAGAAAAGTTACTTATCTCTTTTGGCTGATTACTGTACCTTGGATCGTTGGCGACGATTTTACCTTGATTCGGAGGCAATCAACGCATAAACCATAAGATCAGTTTCAGTTCCAGTCACATTTTATCATCAAAACTTCGATGAGTAAGCATGAAATGATATGGACATTAAATGGAGGAATACATCATCATGAGTTATCGGTGGCACTCACTATGCAAGACTATTGCGATGCTATAGGTTTACTTGGATTGCAATTGATACCAAGAGAACTGTAGTAAAAATAAGAAGGAAAAAAATAAAAAGTAAACTTTAATTAAATTGAAAAATGATAATAAGAAATGAAGAAGATTACATTCAGTGTCACTCTAAATACAATTCTTCTTCTCTTTCTCTCATTAATCTCTTCTCTAATCTAAATTTGTAAATAAACAAAAAATTATATTAAAAATAAAAAAAATCATAAGTTAAACAAAAGTAAAACCCTAATCCTAACTCTCTGCCAGTTTATTGCCTTCTACATTTGGTGATTTTTATAGGAAGATGAATGTGGAAACACATGAAGATATAGCAAAATCACTCCACTAACAGACTCAAATTGTCGCGAAAAATTCTGGAGTTTTCGCAGCAATTTTGTGGCAGTTGGATTAGCTCTTTGAGCGCATGGATCCCTATGTTCTGTTGCCCAATATTTTTTTAGTTAGATTTGCAGTTTGGCTTTGAAATTTTCAGTTTATTTGCACCAATCCTCATTTATAGTTTAAATCATTTTAAATCCGAATTAGATAGGATTTTTGGCTCATTTTTTTCTCCTTCTCCACTAAAAAAAATATGCACACTATTAAATAAAAAAGTTAAATTAGCAGAGTTTATTAAAAATTAATGTGGGCTTGTGATAATAATTATGCAAAATATGTGTACAATCAACCTTCTGAAGCCTGCTACTCCTATGTTGCTTACAGCTGGACAACATCATCCCGCGATTTGTGATTCCCCGCAATTCGCAGATCCAGTTATGCCGCGAGATCATCTTCACGTTCTAGATATTATAATGCCCCTATATCAATGCGGGTTACTATGGATAGTGACGGATATCTCTTCATGGCGAGCCCAACAATAAACCAGCATGATCTGGGCGATTTATAAGAAAATCATAACGTGCAAGTCATTCAGTTATGTAGATCCAAAATATTCACACCAACAATGACAGATTAGGTAGGTATAAATATATCTCCATCTCCATCAAAAAGGGGGTTAGCTTTGAATTACTACATCAAATCCTTGAGATTGCAATCACAAGATCACTTTCCAGAATTCAATGTAACCTCTCCTATGATTTTTTCCTTTCGAGTTTTTCACATAAAGTGCTTGTTGTTTGCGATTTTTTTTACACGTCTATTCATTTACAATTCATGGTGGAGGTACACCTAGAGGGGGTGAATAGGTGTACAACCTAATCTAGGACAAATGATGTGGAATTAAAAACTTAAAAACTAACATACTATGTGTAACCAAGAGTGAGCCCGAATTTTCCGTGAAGGGTTCTGAAACTACTCCTCTAGATTCCTCTAAATTAAGAGTTAAGGTGCTATTAGAAGCTCTCTTGGTTCAATACAAGTATGGGCACACAAACAATGTCAAGCATGTATATGAATATAAGCAAGTAATAATAATGCAAGATATGAAGAGAGATAAAATTGAGAGATAGTGGATCAAATATAAACACCGAGATATGTTTCGACGTTCGAGCCACTGCTCTACGTCATCGCCTTCACACAGAAGGATTTCCACTATGTCCACATAGAACCTTCCACGAAGGGACCTCCACTGAGGAATTACAACTCAACACTTGAAGTACATAACTTCTCTCTCCAACACATTCATCTCTACACAAGAGGGAAGACACAAAGTCAAAGCAAAGAAAAAGGTTTATAACTCAGTGATCCTATGATCACAAACACTCTTGGCGATCTCAAAGGATCACAAATATTTTCTCACAAAACAAAGATCTTAAAGATAGGAATAGAATGATAGCTCAAGTGTAGAAAACAAAGTATTTTGAAAAAGAGAAGAAAACACTTGGGAAAGATTTCTTGATAAATATGTAAAACGAAGAACAAAACAATTTTTCCAAATCTAGTTTTTCTTTGATTTTTCAAAAACTTTGAAACAAATAAAGATAAGAGATTTTTGGCTCAAAAATTTATTTAAAACTTGTTGCTAAACCTCTGTAGAAGATGGGAAAAATAGCTCTTAAAAATCTTAAGAGAAACAACCCCCAAAGACCTATTTTTATAGGGGTCTAAAAATATAGCTGTTGGGCTTCAGAACAGGTCAGAAATGACCTGTCGGTTGACCGTCCAGTCGATCAGCCAATGGTCAGATTTCTGACCATTTGGGTTGTCAGTCGACCGATCGGTCGACTAGCCGGTAGACCAAGGCCGGAACCAGAGAGCTAGTATCTCTGATCAATCGACCAGTTGGTCGACCGGGGCCATTTTCAAAGAGCAAAGTCTCTGGAACGGTCGACCCCCCGGTCGATCACTAAAGCCTGTGCACATTGGTCGACTGATCGGTCGATTAATCCATGCTTCGGTCGATCGTTAGCAGCCCAAAAACTAAGATTATAGGGTTTGAAATATTGGCTTTTAAATACCTATAAAATCCCATAAAATGACATAAAATCCACAAAAATAAGTTTACGTAAGCACTTGAAATACAAATATGTGTGATTAAAGATCAACCCATATTACAAACTACTTGAACTATTTTTGAGGTATAGAAATTAATCTTGAAACCAAAAACTATATTTTCTAAAACTCATTTTATTTTTGTCTTCAAGAGTTTTTGAGAAGACTTCAAAATAAAAAACTATTTCTCAATACAAAGACAAGATATTGAAATACATTTGAAGTATAGTGTGTAGGAATAGAATCCAATACACAAAGAAATGATATATCTATGTTATTGACATTAATACCAAAATATGTTTTGATAAAAATGACACTTAAAATCATGAATTAGAATCATCAAAATTAGTTTTTAGACAATGTAAAACAATAATATATATGGATGAAATCCAATAAATATATAAATCATGTAAAACTTCCTTTTATTTCTATTTATTCATGAAAACAAGGAATATATTCTTGAAAATCCAAAATGGTTAAACCGAAACCAAAACTATTAAAATTGTGCGTGTGTACTTGAGCATATCAAAACTAAGCTATCTTTACATAAGATCTAAACTAAATAAACTAAACAAATTCAGGTCTTCTCGTCGATCTTCATCTCTAAGATGACTCGATACAAAGGAGCTAGATGTGATCGTTGCGATGTGAGCTCTTGAATCAACAGTTGTTTACTTCAACACTTTAACTGTGAATCTCTTGTTGAAGTCAAATCACTACGAAGATCTTGATCAATATTTGAAACTTATTAAATACAAGATTATTAACAAACTAACCTACATAAGTTAATCATCATCAAAACTAAGGTGAAGGGCCTTTGAGCCAACAATCTCTCCTTTTTGACGATGACAAAATTTATGAGGTTATATATGTATTAATTAAGGATAAACTTTATAAAAACTCCCCTTAACTCAAACATATGAATAAAATAATAAAGATATGAAATGTAAGCTCAAGATACCAATAAAAGTATATATATATGCACAAACAATTAATCAAACATGCATATATAAACACAAATCTTTCTCCCCCTTTTTGTCACTCATCAACAAATGGGTGAAGACAAACAAACAATGCCAATAAACAATATTTAAAAATAAAATTTTGATATCAATATAAACAATCAATTGAAAGAAACCAATTGAAAGTGAAACCATCTTTTTATCAAAATAATAAAACAATCTTTTTACCAATTGATAAAAATAGAAGGACATGATATCAATTGAAAGTGAAAACCAAATTTTTAGGTAAATACTAAAATTATTTTGCAATAACGATACCAAATTGGGAATAATACCAATTTAAAATTATTGATACTAATATTGAAAATGTTAGCATATATCAAAATAAAATATTTCTCATCATAAAAGTGGGAGTAGTATACCAATTGAAAATAAAACCAATTGAAAGATAAGACAATAATTTTTCTCTCCTTTTATGAAATACCAATAAAAATAATGCATAAACTTGTAAAGATAACAATTTTCATTAAGAGTATAAAGCTTAGCGTAAAATCAATTTGCGTTAAAAAAATATATGGACATTGTAAAATAAGCAAAAGAAAAATATTTATATGTATGTATGATTAGAATAATATAATATCAATTGAAATTAAGATGCATACATATAGAAAACAAATATGAGTATATAAAAATGAATTTTCATTAAGATCATGTATAACTCATACCCACTACCCTATCATGCACATGTTTGAATAGATATTCAATAAGGGTATATAAGGCATGGTCGCTCATCCAATCGCCATTTGGTTGGTAGGGGCTTTTCAAAAATATGATTTGAAATACTTTTAGCATATTTGGAAACTCTATGAAACTAGTTTTATGATAATTTTGAAAATTAATACGAAATCCATCAAGAAAGGAGTAAAACAAATATATATTTTATAATATATGAAAACTACACGAGAATCGACACTCAAAAATCTATAGAGCTCGTATAAGCTCATGAATCAAAAACCATGAGTAAACAAAGATATATAGAGTGTACCAAAATCATATAATCAATAAAATCATGAAAATAAGGCATTGAAGCTCACTCAAAAATCCTTTTACATAAACATAAAATCATAAAAACTAAGATTTTCATCAAAAACTAAACAAACATTAAGGTATATATATTTTGTCGAAACTAAAAGTATACATACATATCCCAAATATATACGAGTTCACAAATGAATAATACATGAAAAGTAAGTGACTCTAGGATAGACATGTATATCTAAGAGTTTTAGATAAAATTAATATATACATGAAGCTAAACACGAAAACATGTACAAAATGGGAATAACAAGTAAAGATGCAAATATCATCAAAACTAGGTTGTACATGTACATCTGATAAGTACAAATGAGTAATAAAGCACAAACACCTAATAATTAGTGTGGTTCACTAATTGTACAAGTATAAATAAAAGTTTTAATGAAAACTACATCTAAATAAGTAATCAAAATACGAAGCATAAAACATAAACAAACATGATCATTAGGCTAATGTACATGCTATTAGAATTAGGATATACATATTAGTTAAATAGTAAGAACACAAAACTATGAATTCATATAAACATAGGTGTATCCCAAAGACTATCTATGTAAATCACACGTCTAATGACATTGCATTTAATATAATGAACATTAAAACCAAAACATGCTAATAATCAATAATAACAACATGTTAACAAAATGGGAGTTAGAGAAAGTTACCAAACTATATGAATTAGTCTCTAGGTCTTCAAAACCATAGTGGTTCTTCCACCAAAATATCCCTTGAAAGTGATGCATCTATAACTATGATCTTTTTTCTCAGAAAGCATTCACTATCAAGACACCAACGCTCTCACGTCGTGTGAGAGTCTACACCGATAACAAATAAAATAGGGATGGATTTTGGTACCCATATCTTTTTGATTCCATGGGGGTTTGCACCTTTTCTAATCCAAACAAACTTATTTGCAAAATTTAAATTATGTATTCTATCATAAAAAAATTTTGCAAGGTGGCCCGTACATCCACAATGTGTGCAAGCGTACACATGAGCATACATGGTGTCATGTGTGTGAACATGATGAGCATGTGTATGCCATGGTGAGTGTGCATGAATATGTGGTGCATGTTTCTTGCGAAACATGGATTCCAATTTCTTGTGGTCCATAGTACATTGGCTCAAAGTAGAGCCCAAATAATCAACACTTTTCATCAATAAGCAAATATTATTATTAATACTTGAAGAAGAAGTGGAGCAAGTAACATGTTTATCACTAGAAGATGAAGTTATAGTAGTATGGCAAATATGTGAAGCAAAATCATTTTTCAAAGAAATTTTTTCTAAAGAAATAGATTCTAATCTTGAGAAATTAAAACAAATTTACTTTTCAAAGAATCATTTTCTTTTAAAACAAAATCAAGTTTTGAAGACAAATTCTCTTTTTTCTTCAAAACATCATTAAACTTATTTTTATTTTTCAAAAGTTTATTTTCATTTAAAGTAAGATCAAGTTGAACTTTCAATGAATCCCTCTCATTTGAAATCTCAACCCTATTTTCAAGACCAAATCAAGTTTTGAAAATAAATTTTATTTTCTTCTTTTAATTCAAAACTCTTGCTTTTCACAGCTTTGTACTTTGAAAGTAAGTTTTCACAAAACATGAAAAATTCTTCATTTAAAGCATATGCATCATAGTATTATTATCACATAAAAACTAGCACTATCATCTAATTGAATGTCCAAAATTCTCTCAAGAGAGTCATTCCCTTGGACTATGAAGCAAGCTTGGTCGGACTCATCTCCACTAGATTCCTTCTCAAAACATGTGCCGTTTATTTTATAAGAGAAGTCAATGTGTTTCATACTTCAAACCGGAAGCACAATGAGAAATCAAAGAAAGATAATCTTTGCTAAGTGTGTGCCTAAGTGCCTCTAAGGCTTGTGTATTGGCCTCTAGGTGCTTGCCATTATCAACATATGATTTCTTTTAGTGGCAAGGTAAACATACAATTCTAGGGCTTTGAGGTATGCACTCATCTTAAATTTTCATATATCGATGTTGGAAACATCTTACATGGGAGGGGCAAGAAAATTTATGAGTGTATAAACTATATGTGTGCAAAAGCAAATCAAGATTAGCAATCCAAGGATCACACTCTTAGGTGGTTAAACTGAATATCAGGAGCGTAGGTTCTGATACCAATTGTATGTACATCTAGAGGGGGTGAATAGGTGTATAAGCTAATCTAGGAAAAATGATGCGTAATTAAAAAATTAATTGCTAGCATACTATGTGTAACCAAGAGTAAGTTCGATTTCCCCGTGAAGGGCTCTGGACTACTCCTCTAGATTCCTCTATATTAACAGTTGAGGCGCTATTAGAATCTCTCTTGGTTCAACATAAGTGTGGCACGCAAACAATATCAAGCAAGTATATGAATATGAGCAAGTAATAACAATGTAAGATATAAGGAGAGATAAAGTTGAGAGATAGTGGATCAAACGTAAATAATGAGATATGTTTCGAGGTTCGAGCCACTGCTCTACATCCCCGCATTTACAGAGAAGGACTTCCACTATGTCCATATAGGACCTTCCACAAAGGGACTTCCACCGAAGAATTACAGCTCATCATTTGGAGTACACAACTCCTCTCTCAAACACAATCACCTCTACACAAGATGGAAGGCACAAAGCCAAAGCAAAGAAAAAGGTTTACAACTCGGTGATCCTATAGTCACAAACTCTCTTGGTGATCTTAAAGGATCACAAAAAATTTTCTCATAAAACAAAAACCTTAAAGATAGGAATAGAATGATAGCTCAAGTGTGAAAAATAAAGTGTTTTAGTAAAGATAATACAAAGAAAATACTTAGGAAAAACTTCTTGATAGAAATTTAAAACGAAGAATAAAACTAATTTTCCAAATCTATTTTTTCTTTGATTTTCAAAAACTTTGAAACAAATAAAGACAAGAGATTTTTGGCTAAAAAACTTGTTTAAAACTTGTTACTAAAACTCTATAAAAGATTAAGAAAATAGCTCTCAAAAATCTTAAGAGAAACAGCTCCCAAAGACTCATTTTTATAGGGTCTGAAAATATAGTCGTTGGGTCAAAAATAGGACATAAATAACCTGTCAGTCGACCGCCCGATCAATCGGCCAAATGGTCAGATTTCTGACCGTTAGGGTTGTCAGACGACCAGTCGGTCCACCGCCCCAAGGCAAACTGTCTGTCAGTCGACTGCCCGATCGACCGAGGCCACAACCAGAGAGCTGGTCTCTCTGGTTGGTCAACTAGGGCCATTTCTAGAGAGCAGACTCTTTAGAACGGTCGACCGTCGGTCGATCGCTAAAACCTGCACACCTCTGTGCACGTCGGTCGACTGGTCAGTCGACCCATCCATGCTTCAGTCGATTGGTCGGTCGACCGTTAGCAACCCAAAAACTAGGGTTATAGGGTTTGAAATGTTGGCTTTTAAATACCTATAAAATCCCATAAAATCACATAAAATCTACAAAAATAAGTTCATGTAAGCACTTAAAATACAAATATGTTTGATCAAAGATGAACCCATATTAAAAACTATTTGAACTATTTTTTAAGGCATAAAAATTAAGCTTGAAACCAAAAACTGTATTTTCAAAAACTCGTTTCATTTTTGTCTTCAAGAGTTTTTGAAAAAACTTAAAATGAAAAACTATTTCTCAATACAAAGACAAGATATTGAAACACATTTGAAGCATAGTGTGTATGAATATAATTCAATACACAAAGAAATGATATATCTATGTTATTGATATTAAATACCAAAATATGTTTTGATAAAAACAAAACTTGAAATCATGATCTAGAATCATCAAAATAAGTTTTTAGACAATATGAAACAATAATGTTTATGGATAAAATCCAACATACATATAAACCATGTAAAACTTCTTTGATTCTATCTATTCATGAAAACAAGGACTATATTATTGAAAATCCAAAAGGTTAAACAGAAACCAAAACTATTGAACTTGTGTGTGTGTACTTGAGCATATCAAAACTAAGTTATCCTTATGCAAGATCTAAACTAAACAAACTAAAAACTGAGATCTTCTCGTCGATCTTCATCTCCAAGACAACTCGATCCAAAGGAACTAGATGCAATCGTTGCGATGTGAGCCTTTCAACATTTGTTTGCTTCAACACTTTGACTGTGAATCTCTTGTTGAAGTCAAATCACTATTAAGATCTTGATCAATATTTGAAACTTATTAAACACAAGATCATTAGCAAACTAACCTACATAAGTTAGTCATCATCAAAATTTAGGTAAAGGCCTTTGGGCCAACACAAGGTATAGATAACTTTTCTAAGAATTTTCCTTCACATTTTGGTGCTTTCGTTAAGAGCTCTTGAATCCACACACAAGATCTCCTCCCTTTCACAAACCCTTCCTCAAAAAGCCTCACCAAACGGAAATGGCCTCACCATGGAAGGGCGCATCCCAGGCCCTCGCCGCCAACACCGCCACTTCAAATGGCAAGTCGACGACTGTTGGGGACACGAGGCCTACTAACGCTCATCCATCCTATGTCTATGTTTACATCAAAGATGTCAGAGAAGAGCACTCTTTCCCAACTATTGCGCCGGAGGTAGGGAGAAACGAGCTGAAAACTGGTTCTCTTCTGAAGGTTAGCTCCTCTAAATGCTTGCTAGCCTCCAATGGCAATTGGATGAGCAACGGATGGAGACGACTCGTGAACGTGAGAAGGCTGCTCCAGAGAGAGACGCGGTGGCCTGCGTCCAGAATCAACTTGATTGATGCCAAAACCTGCACACAAAATACGAGATTATTGAACTTAAGAAAGGAGATGTGCAAGTGCTCAATTCTTCCGCTATAGCAAGTGGCTATGCTGGTCGTGATCCACAAGGAGGGTTTGCGATGGAAGCTTTACGGTTCTTTATTGAAATCGTTAAGAAAATAAGCGAAAGTTCTTCTCTGTTTTATGTTATGAAAAAGAAAAAGAAAGTTAATGGTTAAAGTTAAGAAGAAAGCGAGAGATGAAGAAGGTGGAAAATCAGAAAACGATGAAAAGCGACTATGTACAATGAAGTGGAGAAGAAAGAGTTTGAGGAGGTGTTGATCTATACTAAAGAAGTAAAAGAAAAGAAAGAGAGAAAAGTGAAGAAATACTTACCTAGGTTGAGTGTTGACTTACTTGGAAACCGTTGCATGTTCTACCTTTGCTTTGGAGGCGTTCAATGCATAGATCATAAGCTCAAGCTTAGTCCCCGTGCACATTATATCGTCAAGCCTAGCAAGAACAAAGTGATGCGGATCTTGGAAGAGGAGAACGTCTTCATGAACTATCGCTGGCTCTCATGTAGCTTAGTTATACGTGCTTTGGAATTCACTTGTACACTCAACAACAACAACCAAGGTAAAGTAGAAGAGGAAGACGAAACAAAAGAAATACAAACATAAAAAGAACTTTTATCTTTATTAATTGCAGAGACAATGGAAGAAAGGAGGAGGGTACATCGTCAGTGTCACTCTCAACTTCAGCCTCTCTCTCTTACTTACATGAATCTTCTTCTACCCTAAGTTACATACAAATTACATAACAAGAAAAGAAAAACCTAAACTACAAAGAATTAAAATTAGGCTAAATTCTAATCTGCCTTCACCTCCTTTTTTCAGCGCAAGTACAGGCCTTTTATAGGCAAAACCCTAACCACCATGATCCCGGGGAGGTCGGGGAGCAAATGCTCCCCCTAATTCCCCAACAAAGCCACGGAAACGCGGCCCAAGCCGCGTTTCCACGGCCAGGGTGTGGCCAGGTGGCCACACCCTGTTGGTGGGTCTCCCCGGTTTCTCCCTATGACTTTATCTGGAGTTGGTTTTGCAGTTTGGCTCCGAGATTTTGAAGAAATGGCCTTGGATTCTTGGCTTTAACCGATCGATCCTGAGAGGATTCTTCTCAACCAGTTTCAACCACTTGATTTTGCCCTGATTTTGTGTGTGCGAATTAATTCTGATTTAATTCAGAATTCTGGTGGGCTTTTGGGCTCATTTCTCTTCATCTCCTTAAAGATTGGGCCTGCAAATAAATTAAACAAATAATTAGGACAATGCAGGCTTTTATTCTAAAATAAGTATGGAAATGCGACATTAAATATGCAACATTAGCAACCAATCACACCCCCATACCTATCTTTTGCTCGTCCTCGAGCAAAACAACTAAATTATACTATAGATTATTAGACCACTTTCGCAGGTCGCGCGATTGCACTGAGCATGTGCAACAAGCCGTTAAACCTCTAGGTTCCCCCTAGAGGACGAGTTTTGTCTCATGAGGGTTTTCAGCGGATTACACCCACAAAATCCATAAAGAAAGAGAAATAAAGAGTTAGTATTTTCGAAAAGCATTTTGAAAGAGAAAAATATTTGAAATATGATTGTAAGATCTAAGCAATCTATAAGTTATAGGAAAGCCGAATTTTTCATCCCTAAACTTAGTCTCTATTCAAAAATTTGTTATCAATCAAAGTAAGGAGTCAAATTGTGCTTCTCATCTAGTCTATTACTTTACCCTAAGTCATATGCACCTTGTGAATGTGAAAATTTTGACTAAGGGTTCATTAACTCTAACTCTTATGCCTTATTTATTTTTATATATATACTTTTTTTTTGTGGTATTATTCCTTAGTTTTATTAGGCTTTCTAATCTGCCCATGTAACGAGCCTTTAATCGATGACTCCCAAACCAAACGGTCTTAGGGCACCAGGTGAGAAAACACCCCCAAGGACTTAAGGACTCGAGCAAACAAGGCCACAAAACTAAGGATTTTATTATATGAACCCCTTTTAGGCGTGAATACTTATGCTTTATTAGGCACAAATACCCAGCTTAATCAGAGGATTTTTCTTTTCAAACTTATCTAATCATCTTTCGCATAAATACTAAGGCTTGCTTAGGCCAAAGCACCTAGCTAATCAATAATTAGACTTGTTTTTTTTTTTAAACTCATCTAATTATCTTTTGCATAAATACTAAGGCTTTCTTAGGCCAAAGCACCTAGCTAATCAATAATTAGATTTGTTTATATAAATATATATATTTTATAAGGCATAAGAATCTTTGTTTTTGAACCCTAAGTGTGTAAGTGTATGAAGTGTGCATATTTCATCAAGGTAAAGATCAAGACTAAATTACTTTGACAAATTATCTTCCTAACTCTATAAATCAAACAAATAATCTTATTTTGACCAAGTATAAGAAATCCTAATTTGGATTTTCCTATTCCTTAAGATTAACTTAATTTCTTACAAAAATAAGTCAAAATATTGTTTCTATTTTTCAAAAAGTTTTTTTTAAAAGAAAAGAAAAATGTTAATTTTTTTGATTTTAAAAAAAAAGAAAAGTTATGTTAGACCCTCCCCCACACCTATCTCATGCATTGTCCTCAATGTATGAATTAATGCATAGATGCATGAAAAAGAAGAAAGGGAAGGAAAATGGTTACCTTAAGGTGGTGGTTCCAGTGGTGGTCTGATTGGTCCACGAAACATGGCCCAATCAACTTTTCTTGGGTCTCGGAGGAACCCACCAGAAATATCTTTAATATAACCCATTAAAAAGATAAATCCATGAAGGATCTTTATGAAATATTTAACCCCATCTAATTTCCATATTCCATAATTGATTTCGGAGTCAAATTTGTCAACCACCTCGTCCCAGAATGGAGTATGAAATGATAGAACGGTTGACTTGGGCTCAGGAAGGATAGGAACTAATACCGACTCAGGAAGGTGACTTAAATCAAGTAAAGGTTCAAGAGTCGAAATAGGTTCAGAAATTGGGTCCAAGTCAAGAAGTTGAAACTCTAGTCTACGTGTATTGTCTAACAATGGAATGTGACTTAATGTGGGTGATTCCAGTTTAGGAATGATAGGTGGAGGAATCAAAACTGACTCTAAAATATTACTCAAGTTTGGTAACACAACAGGAGTCAGTATTGATTCAGAAAGTTGAACTGGATCACATATGTGAGAATCTAGGTCACATATCTCATTGAGTTCAATATCAAAAAATGGAGAACTTGCCAATTTATCCATGGGATGTTCAAAATTGTAAAGTTGGTCAAGTTCAACATGATCCTCAAAGATGGGTGATTCAATTTCTTTATGAATTGGTACAGGATCCAATGTTGACTCCGGGAAAAGATTGAAGTCAGGTGAAGATACCAGAGTCATAATCGAATCAGGAAATAGAATTGAATCACTAAGTTGGGGTTCAGGATCATAATCATTTTCAAGTTCTATTTCAGGAAAAGGAAAACTAGCCAAACTATCAATATCATTGGAGTTTGGGTAAGTTCAAATGGTTGTGCTGAAATGGAGTCTTGATTTCCAAAACTACATGACTCTTCGGCTCTAACAGAATAGTTAGTGACATCAGGACGGTGGGAACGTAGAGATTCGACCATCATATCTATGCCACAATTACGAGTGTTTTGAGCCTGAGTCATGGCTTCAAGCATCTTTTCATAGCTGATAGGTTCATTGTTTTAATGAAAAGATGAAGAATTGTCTTGGAAGTGGTAGTGAAATTGTGAGTCCATCAGATTTTGGGATTTGTGTTTGGACTCACGCATACTCATTTCCATAATTGATGGTTTCCTATTTTGGACGGGTGAAACTGAGTATGAATCTTGAACATAATGTGGACTGGGTGGAGAAGGAGGGCAAGGTGGTTGGAAATTATGCTCGGGGGAGGTGAATCCCCACTGACTCGGTGAAGAGTTGAAATCATTATGGAAATTATAGTTATTAGATGGGGGGTATGGGTCATATTGATTCGGATAAGACCAATCCGGCACACTAGGTTGGTCAAAGTTATGATATGCCGGGTTGGTAATATCCGAAAATGAAGTCAGTGTGTAATATGGATTATTATTGTAGTTGAAAAAATTATTATTATAGTCCATATCACACAATAGAATACAAACAAAGAAAAACAAACAAATAAACAAACAAAAAAGAAAAAATTCTAGCCTAAGTTAGGGTAGACTTAGGACCTAGACGACTCCTAACTGGTTAGACTGTCCACGGGAGGTCTAATGTAGACTTTAACCACAAGCTAATCAGCCAGGTCAGGGCAAGGTTGGTGGGAGGTTTTCCGTCAAAGACGTTCCTTAATTAAATAACCACCAACCTTCGGGCTTTCGGCCCTCAATCCCTTTCCTAGACACTGATTTTGCAGGAGTTAGATTCCAACATTTTTCCCCCTTAGGATAATCTCCTAATTGAGTCCGAGATGTCCCTAGGGCCAACATCTACTCAATTTTAGTTAGGCTTGGGTTAGTGAGTGCTTGGAATGTGATTTTTGGGCTAAGGAAGGGTGATCAAATCCCCACCTTATCTTGTTAATGGGTTAGTGCCCTTAAGATTAATTTGTGCAAGTGTACAAGATATGTAAGATTCACTCAAAGCGATATAAATCAACCAAGAAGTGAGTCTTATGCTAAATGCAATGCATACGTACCTTGCTCCAGCACTCTTCAACAGTAAAAAATAAAGGAATTAAAAAGACACGTGCCTAAAATGCAAATGTCTAATCAATTTTTTTATCTTTTCAACAAATATTTTACTGTTAATTATTAGCAGGCTTATGTTATGGCATATAAGAAAAATTAAAGTTGCAGCAAACTAGAATTTTTTTAAACTAAGCAGCCTTGCAAAAAGCTGTCAGTAGTCAACTCTTCCTTGCCGCGGATCCGCGGCTTTTGTCGTGGAAACACGGCAATTCAGAGGGCCCTTGGTCTCTGCTTTTTGGAGCAGAGGCCCAAGGCCACTTGTATGTCACTGCAATAATAATTTTCTGCTTTGCTTGCCCTGTAACCTGCAACAGAGAAGAAAATTCGTTTAGTTCTAAAAAATTTGCAATAAAAATTCAGATTTCAATAAAAACCGTTTTACCCTCCCCGGCAACGGCGCCAAAATTTGATTGATGCCAAAACTTGCACACAAAATACGAGATTATAGAACTTAAGAAAGGAGATGTGCAAGTGCTCAATTCTTCCGCTATAGCAAGTGGCTATGCGGGTCGTGATCCACAAGGAGGGTTTGCGATGGAAGCTTTACGGTTCTTTATTGAAATCATTAAGAAAATAAGCGAAAGTTCTTCTCTGTTTTATGTTATGAAAAAGAAAAAGGTTAATGGTTAAAGTTAAGAAGAAAGCGAGAGATGAAGAAGGTGAAAAATCAGAAAATGATGAAAAGCGACTATGTACAATGAAGTGGAGAAGAAAGAGTTTGAGGAGGTGTTGATCTATACTAAAGAAGTAAAAGAAAAGAAAGAGAGAAAAGTGAAGAAATACTTACCTAGGTTGAGTGTCGACTTACTTGGAAACCGTTGCATGTTCTACCTTTACTTCGGAGGCGTTCAACGCATAGATCATAAGCTCAAGCTCAGTCCCCGTGCACATTATATCGTCAAGCCTAGCAAGAACGAAGTGATGCGGATCTTGGAAGAGGATAACGTCTTCATGAACTATCGCTGGCTCTCACGTAGCTTAGTTATACGTGCTTTGGAATTCACTTGTACACTCAACAACAACAACCAAGGTAAAGTAGAAGAGGAAGACGAAACAAAAGAAAATACAAACATAAAAAGAACCTTTACCTTTATTAATTGCAGAGACAATGGAAGAAAGGAG
Organism: Agave tequilana; assembly: GCA_038442645.1. NCBI lineage: Eukaryota > Viridiplantae > Streptophyta > Magnoliopsida > Asparagales > Asparagaceae > Agave > Agave tequilana. The sequence goes on along the minus strand of JAVJIF010019540.1, from coordinate 59,150 downwards.
GAGGGTACATCGTCGGTGTCACTCTCAACTTCAGCCTCTCTCTCTTACTTACATGAATCTTCTTCTACCCTAAGTTACATACAAATTACATAACAAGAAAAGAAAAACCTAAACTACAAAGAATTAAAACTAGGCTAAATCCTAATCTGCCTTCACCTCTTTTTTCAGCGCAAGTACAGGCCTTTTATAGGCAAAACCCTAACCACCATGATCCCGGGGAGGTCGGGGGAGCAAACGCTCCCCCCTAACTCCCCAACAAAGCCGCGAAAACGCGGCCCAAGCCGCGTTTCCGCGGCCAGGGTGTGGCCAGGTGGCCACCCCTGTTGGTGGGTCTCCCCGGTTTCTCCCTCTGACTTAATCTGGAGTTGGTTTTGCAGTTTGGCTCTGAGATTTTGAAGAAATGGCCTTGGATTCTTGGCTTTAACCGATCGATCCAGAGAGGATTCTTCTCAATCGGTTTCAACCTCTTGATTTTTCCCTGATTTTGTGTGTGCGAATTAATTCTGATTTAATTCAGAATTCTGGTGGGCTTTTGGGCTCATTTCTCTTCATCTCCTTAAAGATTGGGCCTGCAAATAAATTAAACAAATAATTAGGACAATGCAGGCTTTTATTCTAAAATAAGTATGAAAATGCGACATTAAATATGCAACATTAGCAACCAATCACAACTCATTACTCAGATTGAGATCCTCCAAAGTCCCAGTCCACTAGGAATCTGGGGGCATAGGGGTCTTGGGCTTCCTTATCACCACCTCTTACCGTGGGAACTACCCACACTAAAAGAAATCATAGGCATGCCAGATCTGACCTCCCGAGTGATGATGGGCACTCCAAGAATTCTGGCCCCACAAAGCTCCGAAAGTCCCTCGCATCGGGAATATTAAAGAGATTGCTCAGAAGCGGATCGAGAAAGTAAGTCAACAATGTATGCATCGGAAAAGGAGGATTCGATTGTAAAATTCTTTTGATTGGATAGAAGATTACAACAGATCAGTCTTCCGATTACAAGGGAGGGAGAATGTTGAGTCTTGAATCCTCCCTTTGTTTAAGGCTGGGTTCTTCAAGTGGCGGTGGAGAGTGAATCTTGTTCTCCGTTGACCGGGTGAACGTTGAGATCTTCCGGGGCTTTTCTCTTCAGGTGGTTGACGGAGTAACACAGCTCTGTTGACCAAAACTCTCAAAGAGATTGTCGGCAAAGGCTAACTTGAACACAACAAGTTCTTTGAAGGGCTGAACTCTCTCTCTTTTCTCTCAGAGCTCTTTTATCCCAAAAATCATCCGACCCCTTCTTCATAGCGACGGGGCTATTTATAGGAGTTTCAGGGGCGTACGTGCCTCCTAAAAACACTCTATAATGGGAGCTAACTTTTCCCGTTATGTGGGCCGTGATTGGCCCCGAAACCGGGACGGTTACAACTGAGACGCGGGTTTCGACCCACGCGCCTTGGAGCTGCTGAGACGCGGGTTTCAACCCACGCGCCTTGGTGCAGCTGAGACGCGGCTGTCGAACCTCGTGCCATAGTGCTGCTGAGACGCGGCTGTCGAGCCTCGCGCCTTGATGCTGCTGAGACGCAGTTGTCGAGCCTCACGCCATAGTGCTGCTGAGACGCGGCTGTCGAGCCTCGCGCCTTGGTGCTGCAGTGTTGGCTGAGACGCGGGTTTCGACCCTCGCGCCTTGGTGCTGCAGTGTTGGCTGAGACGCGGGTTTCGACCCTCGCGCCTTGGTGCTGCTGAGACGCGGCCAAAATTAGCTTTGCGTCTAGAACTTAGAATTCTACTTTTTAATGGCTTGTCTTTTAGTGATTTTTAGACAGCCTACAGAACCCCCTCCAAAGTTTTCGACATTCCGCAGTTAAGTGGGACGGATTTCGAAATACTTTGGACTCTAGCTGAGCTCACCCTTATGACTGGACTGTCGATGCTCTGAGTTTGATCTTGTCTGGAGTATGGTCTTCGTGAGTGTACTGTGGAACTCTTTGAAGCCACCAAAGTTGATTGTGTTGAGTGTCTAGATGCACAGTCTAAACCTCCCCGATTGCTTTAAGTCTATCGTGGGTGCGCTTTAAGCCATGAGTGGACGGTCGTCTGCTTGTGCCAGTGTACTGCTAAACTGTTCTGCAGAAGCAAGGACTGAACGCCAGCTTTAAAGTTGCGACTTTCATAGGGCTGCATCTTTTGGAATAAGAACACGACTGATATTCTACAAGACAGATGCGATTCTTGGCCTGATTGGAAGGATGCGAACTTTCGGAGAGACGCATCTTTTTGGAGTAAAGACGCGACTTTTTGGACGCAACAATGGCCTAGCTGAAGAGATGCGTCCATTGAAGAGGCGCGACTGTTGGGTGCGAATCCGCGCCATGCCATGAGTGCACTGCCACGTGTCCTGTGGAACCGACGGGACATTTTCTTTTTGGCGTGCGAACTTCAAACTGCATTAAATGCACTGTCCACGCGTCAGGTGGTGATTCGACGTCGAGCCAAGCGCCGCGTATCTTTGCGAATCGCCGTGCCTATAAATGGCAATAGTCGTCAAGAGAGGCATAATTTAGTCTCTCCTTCGTCTACGAGCGCCTTTTATGTCCGCGCTTCGATGCAGAGAGTTCAACTCTTAATAGAGGCCTCTGCGGGTATGCCTTCTCGGTTTGCCATGACATTTTTAACCCAACTAAGTTTGAATCTTGATATCTCTCAAAGAGATTCATCATCTGGATTTTCTCCTGAAATCTTAGTTGGTGCATTCCTCTTTTGGAAGTTGCGTCATTGACTTAAACTTCTCTGGACGCGAGTATAGTAGACTTAGGCACCTGGCCGTAGGTTTTGCACATAGAGCTCGCGTCTTGGGACTGTCAACTTAGGAGAATTTTAACTCAGACTGGAGGTCTCAGGCCTGAATCTTGCAACTCCTGTTCATCCAACAGGGAGACGGCAATTTTCGCGTCTGATTCTCTTTGCGTCTTGCGTCTTAGACATGGGTGTGGAACTAGATCGCGTTCAAATTCCGTGTATATCACAGCTTTGATTCGCGTCTGTTTCTGCCTCCACAGAAGTTTGGCTCTCTGCGTGGGCCATTCCTGCGTCTGAAGTCCTCAGCAATAGCTGCGTCTGTCACTTAGTTTTTTTTTGTTGAAGTATACTAAGCTTCAGATCTTCTAATTTTTGTTTGCTTCATGCAGGTAGGCTTGATCATCCTTTTTCATGTTCGCTGGGCCCTTGGGAGAATATATCGGCCAGCGAACTTGGTCGATGGTCGACCACAGGAGAAGAAGTCATGACTCCTACCTTCAGGAGATGGGGACCGGACCCTTGCCAAGATCTCTTTGGATTCACCAGTCATGCTTCTTGGCATGGCATGGTCAGAATAGGATGGCGGTGGATATAGTGGTGGGTATGGTCTTGGATTCTCCCTTCACCTACCTCAGAAGTGACATCGATGAGGACTCTATGCTCATTGGATGACTTTCTGGTGGTGGAGATGTTCATCAATGAAGGATCATACCCCGCTGCTTCGGATGGTCAGGTGGAATCAGAAGATTCAGCTGCCTTTCGACCTCAAGAAACACCATTGTTCTCGGTCAACCAGAGGTTTCTTTGATGTTTAAATCATGCATCGTGGTGCAACCATCTTCCAATCGTCACCACAGTGTTTAATTTTACTTTGGCGTCCTTCCAAACATCTTGTACTTAGAGTTGTGAGCAGCTTCAAGGAGCGAGTGCAACCTTTGAGAGAGAAACAGACTTCTTTATACTCCTTTACTGTAACACTCAATCTCATTGTATAAGAGAGCGTTTTGTATCACTTTCATATGCCTGGATATAAATAAAAGTGACACTTTTCTTTTTGTCTCTTCTATTGTCTTGGACTCTCTTATTTCTTTTTAGTCAGACGCATAGAAGCAAAGAATCTTTGGCTTGTCAAAACTATGATGAAAATTTTAACAAGTCAAATTTTGTGGAGAAAAGATCCTATTTCAGGAACCCCACAAAGCTGTCAGAGGTGTGATATTAACTTGACAGAAATAAGATAATTTTGGTGGGCCTGCCACTTTATAAAAAGAAAGTGACAGGTCGAATTGGTACCCCCAGGGAAGGTGAGCTTTTATCAAAGGTTTAAGCTCAAATGGAGAGTTAATGAAAACACTATTAACGGTTTAATGTTAACCTAATAATGTTTTTGGGTAGACTTGTTGTTCTGTTGAGGAGATAACAAGTGAGACTAGGCTCGCGGGGAGTCTAGGAAAATCTTTACCGTTAGAGGTGTGATATTAACTTAACGGGTTGAATGAAGTCTTGTCAGAAGTATGATGTTAACTTGACAAGAGTGTAAGTCAGAGGTGTGATATTAACTTGACTCAGAAGCATTTCAGTTTTCGCCCCGGAAAACTGAAAGTGTCACTGTCATAGGTGTAATGTTTAACTTGACAATGAGGATAATGCTAGAGGTGTAATTTTGAACTTGGCATTAGTCATCTCGACTTCAACGAGGAAGTCCGAGGAAAAGTCATGGCCATAGGTGTATTGTTGAACTTGGCGATGACCTGGATGCTAGAGGTGTAGTGCTAAACCTAGCATTGTTCATTTCAGCTTCGATATGGAAGACTGAAGAAAAGCTGACTGTCAGAGGTGTGATGTTAACTTGACAGAAATTCGATGTACTGTTTAGAAGTATAATGTTAACTTAACAGTAATTTGTCAGAGGTGTGGTATTAACTTGACAGAAATTGATTTGCGATATGAGCAATTTGAGGACCTGTCATTCTATTGATGAGAATTGGCAAGTGGAGTTTGAAGTGCCAGAGGTATAGTGTTAATTTGGCAACGACTGTATTTCGTAGACCTACCATTCTGTGGATGAGAATTGGTAAGGGATTTTGGAGGGGAGAGTGGAGTCAAGTCCACTTAGGACTTTTAGCAAACACTCAGCTATCAACGGATTTGAGGTGCCTTTACCAACTACCGTTTGATTTGGGCTAGCCATGCTATTCCCCTCAGCATGATGAGTTGTCGAAGACTTATGTTGGGCTTAGAAGTCAACATTTTCCCCTATCCTTAGCTGTCGGAGGCGTCGGATGTTAACGAAGAAGCTCTTCTTGTTTTGATCAGAGGTGTACTTTTAACTTGACCGGAGGAGGAGTACTATTAAGGATAGTACTTCTTCAAGAATCTGCCATTGATCGTCATCATGAGTGTATCGCCATTTGAAGTTATGAGGCGATATAATCCATTTGAGTAGACTGACTCTACTACAAATGGTCCTTCCCATTTGGGTTGGAATTTTCCTTTTGTCTTGTGCGTCATCACCATGGGTCTTCTGACGGCTAAGACAAGGTCGCCTTTCTTGAAGGTTCGCACTTTAACTTTCTTGTTGATGGTAATTCGAGCTTGGTAAAGCTCGATTTGTTGTTGAGCCTGCCGACGTTTGTCATCTAAGGCTTCCAATTCTTGGAGTCGCTGTCGATGCTTCTCCTCATTCTTCATCTTTGCTGTCAGGGTGACGCGTAGAGATGGAATTTAGATTTCCAGTGGAAGCACGGCTTCACACCTGTATACCAAAGAAAATGGTGTAGCTTTGGTTAGGGTTCGGACAGTTGTGCGATAAGCCCATAAGCATTCACCCAGCTTGTCGTCCCAGTCACGTTGACTTTTCGAGACGAATTTCTTGAGAAGCTTGCCAATGGTCTTGTTGAAAGCTTCTGCGAGACCATTAGCGGCGGGGAAGTATGCCGTTGAGGACACACTCTGGATTCTGAACTTGGCGCAGAATCTCTGGAAAGCCTGGTTGATGAACTAGGGTCCGTTGTCGTGGACAATTCGCCGAGGTACCCCAAAACGGTAAATGACGTGATGTTTCACGAACTTGGTCACATCAGATGACTTCACCTCCTTCAAAGGAACGGCCTCAGCCCATTTGGAGAAGTAATCGGTTATTGCCAAAATAAATCGATGTCTTTTTGATGATGGAGGGCTGATAGGGCCAACCACATCCATCCCCCACATTTCAAATGGCCAAGCAGAAGCCGTGGAGTGAAGGTAGCCTGGTGCTTGATGGATGAAATCGCCATGTACTTGGCAGGCGTGACATCTTTTGGCATAGGTGATGGCGTCAGCGATCATCTTGGGCCAATAATATCCCAACCCTTGGAGTCGGTATGCAAGTTTTGGGCCAGGTTGATGGGCTCCACACATGCCGTCATGGGCTTCTTTCAATACCTCCTGTGCCTCCTTTTGTGAAAGGCAGTGAAGCAGGATCCCGTCATGTGATCGACGATAGAGTGTTCGCGTAATCGCATTGTAGTAGAATTTAGGGGCTTTCCTTCGAATGGCAGCCGCTTCTTTGGTGTCCTCCGGCAGGATGCCATACAAGACATAATCCATGTAAGGGAATTGCCAGTCTCTAGGTTCTGGACCGGCTGACGACTCGAGCACTTCCTTGTCCTGACGATCTCCTGTTGACTCCGGGTAATCCTCAGGGGCAATTCTCAGACAATACAGGTCATGGCTGTGGACAAATACTTTTTCTACTGTTCCAGCTGGAGAGCTAAGGAGGCAGCGAAGGACGCCAGTGCATCTGCATGCGCATTTTGCTTGCGTGGCACATGGTCAATGTAAAAGTTGGTGAACCTCTTGGCCATGTAGACAGTTGCGTTGTAAAAGGGTACTAGGTCTTCATGTCTGACTTCGTACTCCCCGCGAACTTGGTTGACGATGAGTTTGGAGTCACTATATGCCTCAAGATTTTTAATGCCAATCTCATCGGCGAGTTGCATCCCAATCAAAAGAGCATTGTACTCTGCCACATTGTTGGAACACGGCTCAGTTAATGAGACAGCTCGAGGAATCACATAGTTCTGCGGGGAGACGAGTACTACTCCTACTCCTGCCACTATGTGTCCTTTTGGGCTTGTTCTTGATGCACCATCAAAGAAAAGTTGCCACACCTATCTTTCAAAGGATGTCTCGGTCTGGCAGGCTTCAGCGACCTCGTCTGGGAGATCGTCGTAAAGTTTGGTTGCCCTCGGATCTGGATGCTCAGCCAGCAAATCCGCCACCGCTTGTCCTTTAATGGCCTTCTGTGGTAAAAAGTGCATTTCATATTGTGATAACAATATGGCCCATTTTGGCAGTCGGCCATTTAGCGACGAAGGCTTTGTCATGAGTAACCTCAAGGGGTTGACTTTTGATATGACATTTATGGTTTGGCCTGCCAGAAGTGTCGCATTTTCTGAATGGCGAACACCAGTGCCAAACATTCCTTCTCGATCGGGTTGTACCGATGTTCGGCTCCGATCATTGTTCTACTCAGATAGTAGATCGCTTGCTCTCGTCCTTGATCGTTATTCTGAGCTAGTAGAGCTCCCAAAGAATGATCCATTGCTCGGACGTATACTAGGAAAGGTTTTTCAGATATCGGGGCTGCAAGGACTGGTGGTTGTGTGAGGTACTGCTTGATTTCCTCAAATGCTTGTTGGCAAGCGTCGTCCCAAATGAACGAAACACCTTTCTTCATTAATTTGGAAAAGGGTTGGCATCTTCCGGAGAGATTTGAGATAAACCTGCGGATGTACGCCAATCGTCCTTGCAATCCCCTGAGTTACTTGAGATTTCTCGGAGGTTGCATCTCCTGGATAGCGCGAACCTTTTCTGGGTCCACATGAATCCCCGTGGAGGTTACAACGAACCCGAGAAATTTTTCACTGTCCACCCCCAGGAAGGATTTGGCGGGGTTCATCTTCAATTGATGGGCCCGCATGATGTCGAAGACAACTTTTAGATTAGTTATATGATCATCCTTAGCGCGGCTTTTTACTGCGATGTCGTCAACATAGCATTCCACCGTTTTACGCATGTGTTCGTGGAAAATGGCATTCATGGCCCTTTGATATGTCGCCCCTGCGTTCTTCTGTCCGAAGGGCATGACTGTGTAGCAGTAGACCCCTAGTGGTGTTCTGAAGGAGGTGTGCTTTTCGTCATCATGATACATTTTGATTTGATTATATCCTGAGAATCTGTCCATGAAGGACATTCGTTCGAATCCATATGTATTGTCAATCATGACATCTGTGATTGGCAGTGGGAATTCGTCCTTGGGACAGGCCTCGTTCAGATCACGAAAATCGATGTAGATTCGGATCTTTCCGTTCTTCTTGGCAACGGGGACGATGTTGGGTACCCAGTTGGGATGTTGTTCTTCCCTGATGAAGCCAGAATCTATAAGCTTTCTGACTTCTGATTGAATCGCTTCCATTATCTCTGGGCGGAATCGTCGCTGTTGTTGTTTGACAGACTTTACGTCCGAATTGATGTTGAGGCGGTGCATAGCCACTTGGGGATCAAGTCCGGGCATGTCTTCGTAATTCCAGGCGAAGACGTCTATATACTCTTGTACAAGAGATATTAGATCCCTTTTCTCCGAAGGTGACAGGCCGTCACTTATGAAGATGGGCTTAGGATTAGCCTCATCCCCCAGATTGATCTGAACAATCTTGTCTTCTGTGGGTGGCTCTCGCTGTTCAAAGCGGGTATCCCAGAGAGTATTTAAATGTTTGATCCAAGGATCCGTATCGGATTGGATCATTTCTTCATCTCCGTCTTCTAGGTGGCTTGTTGAAACCATATTCACTGAAAGTTCTCTGAAGATGTTGCCGACACTAGCATCTGACTCCCACGAGGACGTGCCCGATGAGTAATCATGGCCCAATGTCTCTTCAGAGTCAGAGGCTGATGGGATCGGAGTTGACACATAGCCCAACCCCCTGCGAGTCTGATGATAATAATCAGGTGCTTTCCCTTTCGGCACAAAGGATCGAAGTAGCGTTCTCCTTCCTTTGCCGAAGTTCAACCCGCGTCTGCTGGTTAGGTCATACCCATGTTTTTCATCATTTTGAGTGCCTTTGGCTCATAATGACCGAACTGAGGGGATTCCTGCTCGCTTTCTGATTCTTCATGAGTCATTGGTTCGGATTCAATTCGTCCGAAAAGAATTGGTCTTTGGCCTTTCCTTCTCGCTGGAACCATGAATATTGATTGTTGCGCATCGCCGACATTTCGACACGTTCCGAAGGACGATTTCACCAGTACATGCAATGATGTCAAAGCATCCATTGCTGACCAGAGATCGTCATCCACGTCAGTACTAGTGTCTGACGGCATTGAATCAGAAGCAAACACAGAAAAATACGCCAGATCTAAATCTTCATTAATATACCATCCACCTGCATCATCGGCGGAGGTATTATCAACATCGGGCCTATTAATGCCCGTTACAGGTGAATCTAGCTCCCACACACACTCATCTTCCTCCAGCTCAGTGTCGGCTTCATTGCCAGAGTCTGGTTCCTCTGGTTACAGGATGTCATCTGCTTCCACAGAGTCTTGGTACAGGAGGAAATCTGTGAAATAATTCTCGACTCTCTTGAACGGATGCCTTTCGGCAATCAACGTTCGCACCTTTCCACTCTCGTCAATGTATTTCATGACTTGGTGGAGGGTAGAGGGAACAATAGAATTGCGATGAATCCACGGTCTTCCCAGCAGTAGATTATAGGAAGTGTCAGCGTCGATGACGTAGCATGTCACTTCCGACTTCAGATCTCTGATCTGGCATTTGAGCTTGACCTTCCCCATTGGACGGGTACTATTGGCATTGAACCCATAAATGGTCGTCTGGGTAGGGCTCAAACGGTGAATAGGAATCCCGAGATGTTGCATGACCCTGCGAGGCATAATGCTCAATGCAGACCCGGGATCTACCTGAATGCGGTTCACCTCAGATGATCCAATATACCCTGCGAAGTAAAGGGGTTGATCATGCTTCCCTTTGACTTGCATATCATCTGCCGTGAAGGTGATGCAGGAAATATTTTCGGAGGCGTGGAGGCAATCCTCTGCATCTTCCTCCTTTGGTAGTTGGGTCATGAAGACCTCAGCATTAGCCAGAGCTTCTTGTAGAGCTTCTCTGGTTGATTTTGATAATCTGAGAAGCTCATAAAGCGTAATTGTTGACTGATTTTTCCTGCACACAAAAATAAGAATATTAGATTAAGAATAGATCGTGCGAGGAATCAGTTCTAATCCGCGGTAGCAAGGCTATGCGGGTCGTGATCCTCAGGGAGGGACTGCGATGGAAGCGTTAAGCAAGTTTCTCTAAAAATTTATCTTTTTTAGTTATTTTGTTAGTCACGATGGTATTTACAATGGGTGGTATTTACAGTGAAGTGGAAAAGAAGAATTTAGGAAGATGTGGATCTAAACTAAAGGAAGAAAAGAAAGAAAGATTACTTCTTCAGTCTGCTTACCGTTTGAACCGTTGCGATGATTTACCTTTTCTTAGAAGGCGTACAAGCATGGCATATAGGATCGTCCGCCTTCTTAACTATGGAATAAAAAGCAACTAGGGAATAAAAAGCAACTATGAAGACCTGTTCATCGCCATAGGCCATCAAGGTTCCTTCTTCGGTTAGGTATTCTCGAAGCAATCAGATCTCACGGTTTGCAAGTCATCGGAGAAAGAAACAATCACATAAAATAAAAATAGAAGAACAGAGATTAAACAAAACTAGAGAAATAATAACACAAGAATAAAAATAAAAAGAACAAAACGAACCTCGAGTTGATTTATTTAACAATGGTGGAAAAGCAAAACTTACACCGATTGTCACCCTCAGTACAAGTAGATCTCCTTCCTCCATGAGAACATCCTCTCCTCTCGGTTTACAAAAAGAAAATAAAAAATATACAAAGGTGAAAAGAAAACCTAAAAACCCTAACTTTGGCCCTTTGCTGGACGCTGCACGCTGTTTACGTTGCACTGCAGGTGATATTTATAGGTGCAGAAGGCTACAGAGTCCCGGATAAACATCACCACAAAATTTGGGATCTGGATGAGATCAAAGTGCCGCGTTTCCGCGGCTTTTGCCGCGGATCCGCGGCACTCTGGTGACGTCTGGCCACGCGCTTTGGCGCGTGGCCTCTCCTGGTCCGTCCACGTGGGATTTTGCTTCTGGAAGTGTGATCCTGGCTCTCCATCTTGGGATTTCGAGATAACTTAGTAATCAAGTTACCTTGATCTCAAGTATCTCCCAATCTCTTTTAAACGAATTTCCTTCTCATCTTTGGCTTTTATGCACATCCTGCAAGAGTTTAGGGTTGGGTAGAATTCTATCCTTCCCTAAACTTTAATAATTGCAACTTTAGCCCTTTCATAATTGCACTTTGACAATCTGCTATTTGCACTTTGACTCTTGGGCTTCAAATATGGGCTTTTGGGCTTCATTAGGCTTTATTTATTGTTAAAATAATAATTCGAGGCCTGCACACAATAAATTACAAATTATTAATAAATGTGCAGAATTAAATGAATAAATATGAAAATGTGATGGTAAATATGATGATAAAAATGCACTTTTGACTACCAATCACACCCCCACACTTATCTTTTTGCTCGTCCTCGAGTAAAAACAAAGAAAAGAAAAAGAAAAGAAAAGTTAATCTAACCTAACTCACTTTCGTAGGAATCACGATTGCACTTAGCACGTGCAACAAGCCGTTAAACCTCTAGGTTACCCTAGAGGACGAGTGTTGTCTCGTGAGGGTTTTCAGCGGATTGCACCCACAAAATCCATAAAAAGGAAAATATTGAATTATATTTGAAGAGACTAAGTAGTCTATAAGTTTTAGGATCCTCAATTTTATTCATTCTTCAAACCTAGTCTTTATAAAGTCAATTGTTTTCCATTTTAGGTAAGAATTAAAATTGAATTTCTAATATAGTCTTTTTCGTTACCAAAAATCATATGCATCCTTATGTTTTTACTAGGAATTTCTTTACTTGGACTCTCATGCCTCTTTATTATTTTTATAACATCATCTAATTTTCTTTCGTGTAAGTATAAAGGTTTCTTGAGGCCCTCATACCTAACTAATTGACTATTAGATGTGTTAATATAATTTTTTTTTTTTTTTTTGGCATGTATAACTCATCTAATTTTCTTTCGTATAAGTATCAAGGCTTCTTGAGGCCCTAATACCTAACTAATTGATTATTAGATTTGTTAGTACATTTAAGTAATTTTTCCTTAGTTCCCTCGGACTTTCTAATCCACCCATGTAGCGAACTTAAAGTCGATGACTCCCAAACCGGTTGGCTTTAGGGCACCAGGTGAGAAAACACCCCGCGGACTCAAATTCGAGTGAACTAGGCCACAAAACTAAGGTTTTTTTTTTTTTTTTACACTCACCTTTAGGCGTGAATACTTATGCTTCTTGAGGCACATGTATCCAGCTTAATTAGTGATAAATTTTTTTTTATTATTATTTTTTATATATGAGGCACAAGGGTCTTTGTCTTAGAATCCTAGATATGCATTAGGTATGCACATTTCCTTAAGGTAAAAATTAAGACTAATTAATTATTCAACTTCTCTCCTATACCTAAAATTTAAACAATTTATTTATTTTGACCAAGTTTTTAGAAATCCTAATCATGATTTTCCTAATCCTTAAAACTAACTTAGATTTCTTTCAAAAAATAAGTCAAAATACTTCCTTTTTATAAAATTTTTTTTTTTTTAAATTTTTTTTTTTTTAAGACAAATTTTTTGTTAGTTTCTACCTATGTTAGTATGTTAGTAAAGCCCACCCCCACACTTATCTCATGCATTGTCCTCAATGTATGAATGTATGCATATATGCATGAAACAGAACAAGGGAAGGCAGAAAATTACCTTAGGGGGTGGTTCCGGTGGTGGTCTAATTGGGCCAAGCGTTGCTACCCAATCAAGATAACATAAAAGTTGGTGGAACTTACCAGAATTTTCCTTTACATAACCCACTAAAATATATGTATAATTATTTTTTAGAATTTCCACCCCATCAAATTTCCAAATTTCATAATAAATTTCAGAGTCAATTGTGTCAACCTCCTTGTCCCAAAATGGAGTATGAAAAGATGGAATTATTGACTTGGACATTATGGGTGCGGGAACGAATACCGACTCAGGGAAGAGGTTCAAATCAAGTAAGGGCTCAGGAGTCGGGCTCGGTTCAAGAATTGGGTCCAAGTCAAGAAATTGAAACTCAAGTCCACAATCTTCTTCCCACAATGGAATGTGACCTAATATGGATGATATCTCTTTACTTCCAATATTAAGGAATTCTAGCTCATCGCCATACAATTCTTCAAAACTAAGGTCAACATCTTCCGTCAGAATTGTACAATCAGTTTCAGAAGTAAAGAGATTGTGAGAATCTAGGTCATGTTCAAGTTCTAATTCGGGAAAGGAAAAACTTGCCAAGTTATCAGAATTTGAAGTTTCGGCAAGTTCACATGATGGTACTGAATTAGAATCTTGTTGTCCAAAGCAACTTGGTTCGTCGGCTTTAAAAGAGTGGTCAGCGATATCAGAATCAGCCGGACGGTTAGAACGTAAGCATTGAACCATCAAATCAATATCATGATCACGGGCTAATTTAGCCTCGGTCATGGCAGCTAGCATCCCTTCATAGTCGATAGGTGCTTCTTGTTGAAAATAGGAAGGGTAATCTTGATAAAGTTGTGAGTCGGTGGACTCACGTATCATCATGTCTAAAATTGATGGTGATTTTTGCTTGGACTCATTTCTACTCATCATTTCCAAGATAGATGGATTTCTATTCTGAATGGGTGGATCTGAGTATGAATCTTGGGAAAAATGTGGACTAGATGGATATGAAGGACAATTAGGTTGAGCATTAGACTCGGGGGACTCGAAACCCCATGAACTCTGTGACGAGTTGAAATTATTAATGAAATTATAGTCATAAGATGGGGGGTGTGGGTTATATTCATTCGGATAAGACCATTCCGGCACACTAGATTGGTCAAAGTTAGGGTATGCCGGGTTGGTAATATCCGAATAATAGTTAGGGGTGTAATATGGATTAAAATTGGAATTATTATTATATGCCATATCACACCAACACAAACAAAACAAACAAATAAACAAACAAAAAAAAAAATTCTAATCTAAGTTAGGGTAGACCTATGACCTAGACGACTCCTAACTGGTTAGACTGTCCACGGGAGGTAGGGTGTAGACTTTGACCACAAGTTAATCAGCCAGGTCGGGGCAAGAGTGGTGGGAGGTTTTCCGTCAAAGACGTTCCTTAATTAAATAACCACCACACTTCGGACTTTCGGCCCTCAATCCCCTTCCTAGACACTGATTTGGCAGGAGTCAACTTCCAACACCGTTCCCCCTTAGGATAATCTCCTAATTGAGTCCGAGTGTCCCTAGGGCCAACGTCTACTCAGTTTTAGTTAGGCTTGGGTTAGTGAGTGCTCGGGATATGATTTTTGGGCTAAGGAAGGGTGATGAAATCCCCACCTTATCTTGTTAATGGGTTATGCCCTTAAGATGAATTAGTGCAAGTGTACAAGATAAATAGATAAGAATCACTCAAAGCAGAAAATCAACCAAGAGATGAATCCTATTCTACATGCAATGCGTACGTACCTTGCTTCTCCAGCACTCTTCAACAGTAAATAAAAATAATTGAAAAGACACGTGCCTAATATGCAAACGTCTAATCAATTTTTATTTTTAACAACAATGATTTACTGTTGAATTATTAGCAATTTACAGGTGTATCACAGAACAAAACAGAATATATCAGTAAGCAGTATTTTAATTTACAGAGACCTGCAAAAAAAATTCAGTGAGTAGTTCACTGCAATTGCCGCGGATCCGCGGCTCTGGCCGCGTTTCCGCGGCAAAGTTGCAGGTCCTTGTGCTCTGCCTTCGAGGGCAGAGGCACAGGATAGCTATATGTCCACTGCTGCGATAAGTTTCTGTTTCCTGTTCTCCAAACCTGCAAACAGAAAAGAATAAAGAATTAGTTAAAAATTAAATTTTTTTATTTTAGAGATAACTTACCGTCCCTCCCCGGCAACGGCGCCAATTTTGTTGACTGATTTTTCCTGCACACAAAAATAAGAATATTAGATTAAGAATAGATCGTGCGAGGAATCAGTTCTAATCCGCGGTAGCAAGGCTATGCGGGTCGTGATCCTCAGGGAGGGACTGCGATGGAAGCGTTAAGCAAGTTTCTCTAAAAATTTATCTTTTTTAGTTATTTTGTTAGTCACGATGGTATTTACAATGGGTGGTATTTACAGTGAAGTGGAAAAGAAGAATTTAGGAAGATGTGGATCTAAACTAAAGGAAGAAAAGAAAGAAAGATTACTTCTTCAGTCTGCTTACCGTTTGAACCGTTGCGATGATTTACCTTTTCTTAGAAGGCGTACAAGCATGGCATATAGGATCGTCCGCCTTCTTAACTATGGAATAAAAAGCAACTAGGGAATAAAAAGCAACTATGAAGACCTGTTCATCGCCATAGGCCATCAAGGTTCCTTCTTCGGTTAGGTATTCTCGAAGCAATCAGATCTCACGGTTTGCAAGTCATCGGAGAAAGAAACAATCACATAAAATAAAAATAGAAGAACAGAGATTAAACAAAACTAGAGAATAATAACACAAGAATAAAAATAAAAAGAACAAAACGAACCTCGAGTTGATTTATTTAACAATGGTGGAAAAGCAAAACTTACACCGATTGTCACCCTCAGTACAAGTAGATCTCCTTCCTCCATGAGAACATCCTCTCCTCTCGGTTTACAAAAAGAAATAAAAAATATACAAAGGTGGAAAGAAAACCTAAAAACCCTAACTTTGGCCCTTTGCTGGACGCTGCACGCTGTTTACGTTGCACTGCAGGTGATATTTATAGGTGCAGAAGGCTACAGAGTCCCGGATAAACATCACCACAAAATTTGGGATCTGGATGAGATCAAAGTGCCGCGTTTCCGCGGCTTTTGCCGCGTTTCCGCGGCACTCTGGTGATGTCTGGCCACGCGCTTTGGCGCGTGGCCTCTCCTGGTCCGTCCACGTGGGATTTTGCTTCTGGAAGTGTGATCCTGGCTCTCCATCTTGGGATTTCGAGATAACTTAGTAATCAAGTTACCTTGATCTCAAGTATCTCCCAATCTCTTTTAAACGAATTTCCTTCTCATCTTTGGCTTTTATGCACATCCTGCAAGAGTTTAGGGTTGGGTAGAATTCTATCCTTCCCTAAACTTTAATAATTGCAACTTTAGCCCTTTCATAATTGCACTTTGACAATCTGCTATTTGCACTTTGACTCTTGGGCTTCAAATATGGGCTTTTGGGCTTCATTAGGCTTTATTTATTGTTAAAATAATAATTCAAGGCCTGCACACAATAAATTACAAATTATTAATAAATGTGCAGAATTAAATGAATAAATATGAAAATGTGATGGTAAATATGATGATAAAAATGCACTTTTGACTACCAATCACACCCCCACACTTATCTTTTTGCTCGTCCTCGAGTAAAAACAAAGAAAAGAAAAAGAAAAGAAAAGTTAATCTAACCTAACTCACTTTCGTAGGAATCACGATTGCACTTAGCACGTGCAACAAGCCGTTAAACCTCTAGGTTACCCTAGAGGACGAGTGTTGTCTCGTGAGGGTTTTCAGCGGATTGCACCCACAAAATCCATAAAAAGGAAAATATTTGAATTATATTTGAAGAGACTAAGTAGTCTATAAGTTTTAGGATCCTCAATTTTATTCATTCTTCAAACCTAGTCTTTATAAAGTCAATTGTTTTCCATTTTAGGTAAGAATTAAAATTGAATTTCTAATATAGTCTTTTTCGTTACCAAAAATCATATGCATCCTTATGTTTTTACTAGGAATTTCTTTACTTGGACTCTCATGCCTCTTTATTATTTTTATAACATCATCTAATTTTCTTTCGTGTAAGTATAAAGGTTTCTTGAGGCCCTCATACCTAACTAATTGACTATTAGATGTGTTAATATAATTTTTTTTTTTTTTTTTGGCATGTATAACTCATCTAATTTTCTTTCGTATAAGTATCAAGGCTTCTTGAGGCCCTAATACCTAACTAATTGATTATTAGATTTGTTAGTACATTTAAGTAATTTTTCCTTAGTTCCCTCGGACTTTCTAATCCACCCATGTAGCGAACTTAAAGTCGATGACTCCCAAACCGGTTGGCTTTAGGGCACCAGGTGAGAAAACACCCCGCGGACTCAAATTCGAGTGAACTAGGCCACAAAACTAAGGTTTTTTTTTTTTTTTTTTTTTACACTCACCTTTAGGCGTGAATACTTATGCTTCTTGAGGCACATGTATCCAGCTTAATTAGTGATAAATTTTTTTTTTTTTATTATTATTTTTTTATATATGAGGCACAAGGGTCTTTGTCTTAGAATCCTAGATATGCATTAGGTATGCACATTTCCTTAAGGTAAAAATTAAGACTAATTAATTATTCAACTTCTCTCCTATACCTAAAATTTAAACAATTTATTTATTTTGACCAAGTTTTTAGAAATCCTAATCATGATTTTCCTAATCCTTAAAACTAACTTAGATTTCTTTCAAAAAATAAGTCAAAATACTTCCTTTTTATAAATTTTTTTTTTTAAATTTTTTTTTTTTTAAGACAAATTTTTTGTTAGTTTCTACCTATGTTAGTATGTTAGTAAAGCCCCCCCCACACTTATCTCATGCATTGTCCTCAATGTATGAATGTATGCATATATGCATGAAACAGAACAAGGGAAGGCAGAAAATTACCTTAGGGGGTGGTTCCGGTGGTGGTCTAATTGGGCCAAGCGTTGCTACCCAATCAAGATAACATAAAAGTTGGTGGAACTTACCAGAATTTTCCTTTACATAACCCACTAAAATATATGTATAATTATTTTTTAGAATTTCCACCCCATCAAATTTCCAAATTTCATAATAAATTTCAGAGTCAATTGTGTCAACCTCCTTGTCCCAAAATGGAGTATGAAAAGATGGAATTATTGACTTGGACATTATGGGTGCGGGAACGAATACCGACTCAGGGAAGAGGTTCAAATCAAGTAAGGGCTCAGGAGTTGGGCTCGGTTCAAGAATTGGGTCCAAGTCAAGAAATTGAAACTCAAGTCCACAATCTTCTTCCCACAATGGAATGTGACCTAATATGGATGATATCTCTTTACTTCCAATATTAAGGAATTCTAGCTCATCGCCATACAATTCTTCAAAACTAAGGTCAACATCTTCCGTCAGAATTGTACAATCAGTTTCAGAAGTAAAGAGATTGTGAGAATCTAGGTCATGTTCAAGTTCTAATTCGGGAAAGGAAAAACTTGCCAAGTTATCAGAATTTGAAGTTTCGGCAAGTTCACATGATGGTACTGAATTAGAATCTTGTTGTCCAAAGCAACTTGGTTCGTCGGCTTTAAAAGAGTGGTCAGCGATATCAGAATCAGCCGGACGGTTAGAACGTAAGCATTGAACCATCAAATCAATATCATGATCACGGGCTAATTTAGCCTTGGTCATGGCAGCTAGCATCCCTTCATAGTCGATAGGTGCTTCTTGTTGAAAATAGGAAGGGTAATCTTGATAAAGTTGTGAGTCGGTGGACTCACGTATCATCATGTCTAAAATTGATGGTGATTTTTGCTTGGACTCATTTCTACTCATCATTTCCAAGATAGATGGATTTCTATTCTGAATGGGTGGATCTGAGTATGAATCTTGGGAAAAATGTGGACTAGATGGATATGAAGGACAATTAGGTTGAGCATTAGACTCGGGGGACTCGAAACCCCATGAACTCTGTGACGAGTTGAAATTATTAATGAAATTATAGTCATAAGATGGGGGGTGTGGGTTATATTCATTCGGATAAGACCATTCCGGCACACTAGATTGGTCAAAGTTAGGGTATGCCGGGTTGGTAATATCCGAATAATAGTTAGGGGTGTAATATGGATTAAAATTGGAATTATTATTATATGCCATATCACACCAACACAAACAAAACAAACAAATAAACAAACAAAAAAAAAATTCTAATCTAAGTTAGGGTAGACCTATAACCTAGACGACTCCTAACTGGTTAGACTGTCCACGGGAGGTAGGGTGTAGACTTTGACCACAAGTTAATCAGCCAGGTCGGGGCAAGAGTGGTGGGAGGTTTTCCGTCAAAGACGTTCCTTAATTAAATAACCACCACACTTCGGACTTTCGGCCCTCAATCCCCTTCCTAGACACTGATTTGGCAGGAGTCAACTTCCAACACCGTTCCCCCTTAGGATAATCTCCTAATTGAGTCCGAGTGTCCCTAGGGCCAACGTCTACTCAGTTTTAGTTAGGCTTGGGTTAGTGAGTGCTCGGGATATGATTTTTGGGCTAAGGAAGGGTGATGAAATCCCCACCTTATCTTGTTAATGGGTTATGCCCTTAAGATGAATTAGTGCAAGTGTACAAGATAAATAGATAAGAATCACTCAAAGCAGAAAATCAACCAAGAGATGAATCCTATTCTACATGCAATGCGTACGTACCTTGCTTCTCCAGCACTCTTCAACAGTAAATAAAAATAATTGAAAAGACACGTGCCTAATATGCAAACGTCTAATCAATTTTTATTTTTAACAACCAATGATTTACTGTTGAATTATTAGCAATTTACAGGTGTATCACAGAACAAAACAGAATATATCAGTAAGCAGTATTTTAATTTACAGAGACCTGCAAAAAAAATTCAGTGAGTAGTTCACTGCAATTGCCGCGGATCCGCGGCTCTGGCCGCGTTTCCGCGGCAAAGTTGCAGGTCCTTGTGCTCTGCCTTCGAGGGCAGAGGCACAGGATAGCTATATGTCCACTGCTGCGATAAGTTTCTGTTTCCTGTTCTCCAAACCTGCAAACAGAAAAGAATAAAGAATTAGTTAAAAATTAAATTTTTTTATTTTAGAGATAACTTACCGTCCCTCCCCGGCAACGGCGCCAATTTTGTTGACTGATTTTTCCTGCACACAAAAATAAGAATATTAGATTAAGAATAGATCGTGCGAGGAATCAGTTCTAATCCGCGGTAGCAAGGCTATGCGGGTCGTGATCCTCAGGGAGGGACTGCGATGGAAGCGTTAAGCAAGTTTCTCTAAAAATTTATCTTTTTTAGTTATTTTGTTAGTCACGATGGTATTTACAATGGGTGGTATTTACAGTGAAGTGGAAAAGAAGAATTTAGGAAGATGTGGATCTAAACTAAAGGAAGAAAAGAAAGAAAGATTACTTCTTCAGTCTGCTTACCGTTTGAACCGTTGCGATGATTTACCTTTTCTTAGAAGGCGTACAAGCATGGCATATAGGATCGTCCGCCTTCTTAACTATGGAATAAAAAGCAACTAGGGAATAAAAAGCAACTATGAAGACCTGTTCATCGCCATAGGCCATCAAGGTTCCTTCTTCGGTTAGGTATTCTCGAAGCAATCAGATCTCACGGTTTGCAAGTCATCGGAGAAAGAAACAATCACATAAAATAAAAATAGAAGAACAGAGATTAAACAAAACTAGAGAAATAATAACACAAGAATAAAAATAAAAAGAACAAAACGAACCTCGAGTTGATTTATTTAACAATGGTGGAAAAGCAAAACTTACACCGATTGTCACCCTCAGTACAAGTAGATCTCCTTCCTCCATGAGAACATCCTCTCCTCTCGGTTTACAAAAAGAAAATAAAAAATATACAAAGGTGGAAAGAAAACCTAAAAACCCTAACTTTGGCCCTTTGCTGGACGCTGCACGCTGTTTACGTTGCACTGCAGGTGATATTTATAGGTGCAGAAGGCTACAGAGTCCCGGATAAACATCACCACAAAATTTGGGATCTGGATGAGATCAAAGTGCCGCGTTTCCGCGGCTTTTGCCGCGGATCCGTGGCACTCTGGTGACGTCTGGCCACGCGCTTTGGCGCGTGGCCTCTCCTGGTCCGTCCACGTGGGATTTTGCTTCTGGAAGTGTGATCCTGGCTCTCCATCTTGGGATTTCGAGATAACTTAGTAATCATGTAACGCCCCGATTCCACGGATACGGGGACGTCACTGCAACGTATATACGTAGGTCAGAAGAAGCCCCCACGTATATACGCTAAGCACAAAAGTACAAGCAAGGATCAGAGTCCAACACAAAGCGTGGTATTCTTTCATATGCCAACATAAAAGTACAATACAAAGTCATCACAGTATGATAAACATTACATATTACATATGTCTTTTATCATAACAAGTCCAAAAGTCAAATATACAATAAGAAGACAAAATGCTCACGAGTAGGATGAAGATCCCGTGAGTCAAAAGGAGTCAGGTGCAAGGAACTGGAGCTAAGATGCCTGCTCGCTAAGGAGAGCTCGATCTACGGTGGACAACTCCACTTCGATCCAAGCTCCGGAATCTGAATATGCAAATCCAAGGAGTCAAGACATATAACAATAAATGAGCTACAGCCAAGTGGCTAAGAGACATAAATAGGGGTTAGAACACAAGTATGGAATATAAGGACAGGTATTAACATAATCATAAAACGGAAAATACAAGTAAAGCTGATTACAAGCAAAAGTGATTGTATATGCTTAAGTCACGGTCCCATGAGACTAATACATCGAGGGAATAATCCAAACAAGGAAACCCTCATCTATATACCTCTATCTCATGCCACAGTAATCCAAGCATATAGAATCAGAGTTTGCAAATCATACTATAATCATAACGAGAATACATAACAAGAAGACATGAATCATAATGAGAAAGACGTAATCCAATAACCGGAGTCATCACTGGAATCACGACAAGTAAATAAGAGTCACAATATAACATGAGTCATAATGGGGACTCGGACAGGAATCATAGCTGGTACACATAACGGTAACTATAACAGAGAACATAACTGACATCTATTATTATTATTATTATTCGCCTAACCCATATATCTAGGTATGTGTTTCGGTATCGATCCCAACTCACATACATCCATATATAAGCTATTCGAGGTTTGTTAACGGAAGTAGATGGAGAACTGATAGAGCTTCTTATAGTGGTACTCATACACCGGGGACCAGTTTGTTGGTCCAACGGTTCCCACCACCTGGGACCAGTTTGGAGGCCCAAAGTCCCCCTATATGTAATCATGTGGGCCCTAAGTCCCACTACAACTTTCCGCCGCATATGTCATATCCATCACTATAAGCAAGGTACCATTCCGGCATCCATCACTTCCTCCCATACCCATACAAGTTGTAGCTTATTAACATAATTATCTGGTTACGGGAATAAACAGTTATAACAGTGATAGCACTACAGATTCAAGAGGTGGCCCCCACCGTGTAGTGTGGCACTTTGTTCTGAGGGAGTGGATTCTAGAGGTGGCCCCCACCGAGTATGGTGTGGCACTTAGTTCCATAAAACAAGACAGGATTCCCGTAAACAAGATAACTATACGGTCAAGTGTATCATGCTTGGTTTTAAAGGATAGCATGACGAGGTGGTGATGTATAACAAGAAATGAAACATAACAATAGATTGATAATAGGCCGGGTCAGCCATGACATAACTATAGGGTCTAGTAAGGTGGTGGCATAGTTAGGTGATATACATGTGTTAAAAGAGAACATAAAGTTGACAAGTGGTTGATAATGCTACTTAACAAGTCATGTAGTAATATAAGGTAAGATCCATTAAGCAATAAGTCCTAAAGTACCAGTCATGAAGTACAAGAAACCATAATGCATAACACATAAACCAACGACAAGATCTAATTTTAGAAAAGAAATCATCTAAGACATACAGGCAGAATTAGTCGACTAGGTGGAAGGATTAGTCGACTACAAGTGGGATTAGTCGACTAACAGTCTTGTATAGTCGACTAAATCTGTGCACCAGAGAGTTGGGATTGTTTTAGGAGTCGACTAGGGTCAAGGGATTAGTCGACTAATATAGGTCTCAAGTCGACTAACAGACACGCAAGTCGACTAAGTCTGGGATACAGAGAATTGGGGTTTCTGTTTCAGGAAACATTAGTCGACTAAGGAAAAATGGTTAGTCGACTAGGGGGTTCAAGTCGACTGATAAATTAGGCTTAAGTCGACTGGGGCCTAAAGTTGAGTTTCTGGTCTAAGGAGGGTTAGTCGACTAGGTGAATTCAGGAGTCGACTAATAGGGATTTCCAGAGAGTTGAGATTTGTTTCCAGAAGGGGTTAGTCGACTAATAATTGGGGTGAGTCGACTAATGCTGTGTTTTCCAGAAAAGTTAAGTTTCAGCTAAGTGTTCTAGTCGACTAGGTTCTAGGTTAAGTCGACTAATAGTGGTCGGGGAGCAGTTTACAGAACAGAACATGGGGGTTGTTTTTGATGGTAAAAATGTGATTTTTATGACATGTGAGCATAAGATATGGGGATACAAGTATGCTAGGAAGGGAACATGTCTTGGTGAGTAAGGATACTCACATGGAATCGTTTGATTGAATCTCTACGAGTCCGGGAAGAGGGTGGTCGACGAATAGCTCCCGAGCGATCCTTGGCAACGAAGAGAGCTACGATCCGAGCTCCAAATCAGAAGCTTGGGCTGGAAGAGAAGATCTGGTGGAGTTCTTGGAGCTAGGGTTTAGGTTGAGGTGAAGGAGAGACTTGGAGAGGGTTTTCTCTTTTGTTTGAAGTGGAGAAGAAAATGGAGTGAAGTGTAAAGGGAAAATATATATATGATGGGGATTTTGTATAGGGAGTGAAATTAGGATAGGAGGAAGGGGTGTTCTTGCAAAAGAGGAGGAGGTGATGTGCCCCTCACCTTGGCCACTTGGCCGGCCATGGGGGGAGAGAGAGGGAAGTGCATTTAATGGGGTAGGTGGGAAATGAGGTGGCATTTTGGAAAGGGTTTTGGAATTTGGAAAATTGGAAAAATCCATTTGTCATGGAGAAAAAGGAAAGGAAAATAGAAAAAGGAAAGGAAAGGAATTAATAAAGAGAAGATATTTTCTCTTGGACTCAAGATGAAACTAGTGAAAAGACTGATACCCGGGTTAAAGTCAAAGATGTGGAAATCATTTCGGAAAATGCCGGAATCGTCCGAAATTCAAGTATTTCGGAACGACTCGAAATAATTACCAAAAATCAATAATAATATATAAAGACCAATAGTGAAATCCGTTTAAAGAAATACCTCATAGTTTTAAAACTAAAAATCCTGGAATCAGCTACCTACCGACTCCGTTGGAATTTTCATAAAATCATAAAATTCTCAGAAAAAGAATGTAAATAAGAAATATGATTCTAAGTAATTATGTCTAAAGGATCATCATGAAATTCCAAACAGTTTGAGAATTAAAAATCCGGGAATCGGTCAGCGGCACTGGCCGACACCGGTTTTGAAGATTTTCAACTTAATCACAGAAAATTCCAGAAAATCATAGAAAATCCAAAATATTGGAAAACGATGTTTAAAACTGAAATCGGTCGAATCGGATAACCAGAATGTCTAAAACAAGTAAAACTCTTGAGATCGAGTCCCCGGCTCAGACCAAGGCTGACTCCGAGTTCACCGATCCAAATCCAAGGCAAAACAATCATATAAGGAATTCATAATACAGAATAAATACAGGAAACAAATCGAAAAAATACGATCAAAAATCTGAATACGTAACTAAGTACGTATTCCAGGAACGGGGTATTACAATCTACCCACCTTACAAAAAATTGCGTCCTCGCAATTTCGTTAAGGAGGCAAATTGAATACAAGGAGGACGAAGGCACGAATAAAGGCATCATAAAACTAAAACAGGGGATAAGATAAACACAGGAAGAACTAGGATGATCAAGGAAAGAATGACAAGGAAAAATACTTAGAATGAAAATCAACTCAAATACAAGAAATGGGGTAGTGGTTACCAAGAAATCCTAAGGCTCCTGATCTGGATACTGATCTTCCCACTCTGCTGCATCATCTGAGGCCTCTGCTGTCATGATGTGAACTTGACCTCTCCTCTGATCTGCTCTCGGTCTCATTCCTCTCTGCTGATGATCATACCGTTGGGGTGGAAATGGAACTCTTCGATCAACAGGTTCAGGGTTCCTCCTCAGTGGTGGCGCTGGAAGTGCTGGAGCTGGAAGAGCCGGTCTGACTGGTGCCACATGTCCAAACTTCCTGTGTGGGCAATCCCTTAGCATATGTCTCCCTGACCCACATACTAAACATAATCCCTTGGCCGCTCGACAATCTCTCTTAAAATGTCCGGGCCTGTGGCAGAAATTGCATGTGATCTGAGGAAGAGGAGTTTGGAATGGTCTCTTCATCATCGGGCCCTGGGTCGTCCTATCCGCATCCTCCTCATCCATCAACTCAAAAGGCCTCTTCTTGGCCTGGTTCCTCATCTGGTCTGCTTGCTTCTTCTCTAGTCCACGCTCCACTTCTCGAGCTATGGTGAGAACCTCTGAATATGTCTTCAGCTGTTGGGGCATCAAGAATACTTGTAGGTCCATCTGTAATCCCTGCTGAAATCTGCTTGCCCGCTTCTCTTCATCCGTCACCATATACGGGGCAAAGCGGCTCAATCTGAGAAACTCCGCGGCATACTCATCCACGGACTTGCTCCCCTGCCGAAGTCTGATGAATTGCTCTTCCATGTCCTTCTGGGCTGTGGCAGGGAAGAATCTGCTGTAAAAACTCTTGGAGAAGGTGTCCCAAGTGACAGGCTTCTCCAATCTGGCCTCCTCTGCTAGCCACCAAGTCCTGGCTATATCCTTCAGTTGAATCTTGGCAACCTCAACTTGGTTCTCCTTTGGAACTCTGGCCGCATTCAATAGATCTGATGTATCCGTCAACCATTGTTCAGCATCCAATGGTTTCTCTCCACCCGTGAAGATAGCTGGTTGCAGCCGCCTGAAGTCTGATATGTTCCCCGGCCTCTGTTCCTTAGGTGCTGCTATCTCTTGCCGGAGAAGCTCGGTCTGCTGTTGCTGGTTCTCCATCATCATCTGGATAACCCTCAATATATCCACATTCTCTCCCGCTGCTCCATTCGATGCTGATCCAGAGTTGCTGCGGCCCGATCTCCTCTCCATTCGATACTAGGTATGGATAGACTGGAAGGAGCTGGAAAATGGAATGGAAGGACTTCAGGATATGAAGGAAGGAACCAAGAAGAACTAGATAATCAAGAAGGACTAGATAACTTTGTACATTGTAGTTGGCATTAGCAAATTACTAGAATTTGCCGCTTGATTGTACTATAGGTGGGAGAGCCTAAGCTCTGATACCAACCTGTAACGCCCCGATTCCACGGATACGGGGACGTCACTGCAACGTATATACGTAGGTCAGAAGAAGCCCCCACGTATATACGCTAAGCACAAAAGTACAAGCAAGGATCAGAGTCCAACACAAAGCGTGGTATTCTTTCATATGCCAACATAAAAGTACAATACAAAGTCATCACAGTATGATAAACATTACATATTACATATGTCTTTTATCATAACAAGTCCAAAAGTCAAATATACAATAAGAAGACAAATGCTCACGAGTAGGATGAAGATCCCGTGAGTCAAAAGGAGTCAGGTGCAAGGAACTGGAGCTAAGATGCCTGCTCGCTAAGGAGAGCTCGATCTACGGTGGACAACTCCACTTCGATCCAAGCTCCGGAATCTGAATATGCAAATCCAAGGAGTCAAGACATATAACAATAAATGAGCTACAGCCAAGTGGCTAAGAGACATAAATAGGGGTTAGAACACAAGTATGGAATATAAGGACAGGTATTAACATAATCATAAAACGGAAAATACAAGTAAAGCTGATTACAAGCAAAAGTGATTGTATATGCTTAAGTCACGGTCCCATGAGACTAAAACATCGAGGGAATAATCCAAACAAGGAAACCCTCATCTATATACCTCTATCTCATGCCACAGTAATCCAAGCATATAGAATCAGAGTTTGCAAATCATACTATAATCATAACGAGAATACATAACAAGAAGACATGAATCATAATGAGAAAGACGTAATCCGATAACCGGAGTCATCACTGGAATCACGACAAGTAAATAAGAGTCACAATATAACATGAGTCATAATGGGGACTCGGACAGGAATCATAGCTGGTACACATAACGGTAACTATAACAGAGAACATAACTGACATCTATTATTATTATTATTATTCGCCTAACCCATATATCTAGGTATGTGTTTCGGTATCGATCCCAACTCACATATATCCATATATAAGCTATTCGAGGTTTGTTAACGGAAGTAGATGGAGAACTGATAGAGCTTCTTATAGTGGTACTCATACACCGGGGACCAGTTTGTTGGTCCAACGGTTCCCACCACCTGGGACCGGTTTGGAGGCCCAAAGTCCCCCTATATGTAATCATGTGGGCCCTAAGTCCCACTACAACTTTCCGCCGCATATGTCATATCCATCACTATAAGCAAGGTACCATTCCGGCATCCATCACTTCCTCCCATACCCATACAAGTTGTAGCTTATTAACATAATTATCTGGTTACGGGAATAAACAGTTATAACAGTGATAGCACTACAGATTCAAGAGGTGGCCCCCACCGTGTAGTGTGGCACTTTGTTCTGAGGGAGTGGATTCTAGAGGTGGCCCCCACCGAGTATGGTGTGGCACTTAGTTCCATAAAACAAGACAGGATTCCCGTAAACAAGATAACTATACGGTCAAGTGTATCATGCTTGGTTTTAAAGGATAGCATGACGAGGTGGTGATGTATAACAAGAAATGAAACATAACAATAGATTGATAATAGGCCGGGTCAGCCATGACATAACTATAGGGTCTAGTAAGGTGGTGGCATAGTTAGGTGATATACATGTGTTAAAAGAGAACATAAAGTTGACAAGTGGTTGATAATGCTACTTAACAAGTCATGTAGTAATATAAGGTAAGATCCATTAAGCAATAAGTCCTAAAGTACCAGTCATGAAGTACAAGAAACCATAATGCATAACACATAAACCAACGACAAGATCTAATTTTAGAAAAGAAATCATCTAAGACATACAGGCAGAATTAGTCGACTAAATGGAAGGATTAGTCGACTACAAGTGGGATTAGTCGACTAACAGTCTTGTATAGTCGACTAAATCTGTGCACCAGAGAGTTGGGATTGTTTTAGGAGTCGACTAGGGTCAAGGGATTAGTCGACTAATATAGGTCTCAAGTCGACTAACAGACACGCAAGTCGACTAAGTCTGGGATACAGAGAATTGGGGTTTCTGTTTCAGGAAACATTAGTCGACTAAGGAAAAATGGTTAGTCGACTAGGGGGTTCAAGTCGACTGATAAATTAGGCTTAAGTCGACTGGGGCCTAAAGTTGAGTTTCTGGTCTAAGGAGGGTTAGTCGACTAGGTGAATTCAGGAGTCGACTAATAGGGATTTCCAGAGAGTTGAGATTTGTTTCCAGAAGGGGTTAGTCGACTAATAATTGGGGTGAGTCGACTAATGTTGTGTTTTCCAGAAAAGTTAAGTTTCAGCTAAGTGTTCTAGTCGACTAGGTTCTAGGTTAAGTCGACTAATAGTGGTCGGGGAGCAGTTTACAGAACAGAACATGGGGGTTGTTTTTGATGGTAAAAATGTGATTTTTATGACATGTGAGCATAAGATATGGGGATACAAGTATGCTAGGAAGGGAACATGTCTTGGTGAGTAAGGATACTCACATGGAATCGTTTGATTGAATCTCTACGAGTCCGGGAAGAGGGTGGTCGACGAATAGCTCCCGAGCGATCCTTGGAAACGAAGAGAGCTACGATCCGAGCTCCAAATCAGAAGCTTGGGCTGGAAGAGAAGATCTGGTGGAGTTCTTGGAGCTAGGGTTTAGGTTGAGGTGAAGGAGAGACTTGGAGAGGGTTTTCTCTTTTGTTTGAAGTGGAGAAGAAAATGGAGTGAAGTGTAAAGGGAAAATATATATATGATGGGGATTTTGTATAGGGAGTGAAATTAGGATAGGAGGAAGGGGTGTTCTTGCAAAAGAGGAGGAGGTGATGTGCCCCTCACCTTGGCCACTTGGCCGGCCATGGGGGGAGAGAGAGGGAAGTGCATTTAATGGGTAGGTGGGAAATGAGGTGGCATTTTGGAAAGGGTTTGGAATTTGGAAAATTGGAAAAATCCATTTGTCATGGAGAAAAAGGAAAGGAAAATAGAAAAAGGAAAAGGAAAGGAATTAATAAAGAGAAGATATTTTCTCTTGGACTCAAGATGAAACTAGTGAAAAGACTGATACCCGGGTTAAAGTCAAAGATGTGGAAATCATTTCGGAAAATGCCGGAATCGTCCGAAATTCAAGTATTTCGGAACGACTCGAAATAATTACCAAAAATCAATAATAATATATAAAGACCAATAGTGAAATCCGTTTGAAGAAATACCTCATAGTTTTAAAACTAAAAATCCTGGAATCAGCTACCTACCGACTCCGTTGGAATTTTCATAAAATCATAAAATTCTCAGAAAAAGAATATAAATAAGAAATATGATTCTAAGTAATTATGTCTAAAGGATCATCATGAAATTCCAAACAGTTTGAGAATTAAAAATCCGGGAATCGGTCAGCGGCACTGGCCGACACCGGTTTTGAAGATTTTCAACTTAATCACAGAAAATTCCAGAAAATCATAGAAAATCCAAAATATTGGAAAACGATGTTTAAAACTGAAATCGGTCGAATCGGATAACCAGAATGTCTAAAACAAGTAAAACTCTTGAGATCGAGTCCCCGGCTCAGACCAAGGCTGACTCCGAGTTCACCGATCCAAATCCAAGGCAAAACAATCATATAAGGAATTCATAATACAGAATAAATACAGGAAACAAATCGAAAAAATACGATCGAAAATCTGAATACGTAACTAAGTACGTATTCCAGGAACGGGGTATTACAAATCAAGTTACCTTGATCTCAAGTATCTCCCAATCTCTTTTAAACGAATTTCCTTCTCATCTTTGGCTTTTATGCACATCCTGCAAGAGTTTAGGGTTGGGTAGAATTCTATCCTTCCCTAAACTTTAATAATTGCAACTTTAGCCCTTTCATAATTGCACTTTGACAATCTGCTATTTGCACTTTGACTCTTGGGCTTCAAATATGGGCTTTTGGGCTTCATTAGGCTTTATTTATTGTTAAAATAATAATTCGAGGCCTGCACACAATAAATTACAAATTATTAATAAATGTGCAGAATTAAATGAATAAATATGAAAATGTGATGGTAAATATGATGATAAAAATGCACTTTTGACTACCAATCAGTAATCCGCGCCGGAATGTTGGCTAATTGAGCCAGGACATCAAAGCGGTAAGGTGCTGTGGATCCTTCCGCTATGTCTTTTGAAAGACCTCGAGAAAACTGAAGTTCTTTCTGTTTCTCCCCGGTTGCTTCGTGGAGGGCTTGGCTGGCTCTGCAGCGGGTCTTGGAGGAGTTATCGCCGTTTCGCCATACTTTTTCAAATATGGCTGCCCCGAACGGGTTTCTGCCACCAGCCGACTGGGTTCTGCGGCCAGAACTATTGTCTCCTCTTCTGAGTCGGTTAGCGAGGGAACATCAGTCTCTGTTCCCGCGAAGAGGCGCACACCACATTACAGGATGTGGCCTTAGCTTTGCCTTTGGACTTCCTGTTGGTCACAGTAGTCCATTGCTGGCCATCAACAAGGTCAGGGTGAACCCACATGACTTCTCCCTGAGGTGTGGAAACGGGTACCAGGCCCTTCTCTTGCTGTTGGTGAGGGTATGTGTTGAACATTCTCAGCTCTCCTCTTGGGATAGGGACTACTCCAGAGGGTGTTGGGGGTTGTCTCCCAAACTGGAGAACTGACGTTATATTAGCCGTCACCTTCTTCTGCTCTGGTCGGAGTTTCAATACCTCCGCGTCAATCAGGGCCTGAAGGATGTCCTTGAAGACATAACAGCTCTTGGTAGGGTGTCCCAACATCCTGTGGTACATGCAGTAGCTGGGATTGTCGGTTTTACCGACTTCCTCGGGGCGCCTAGCTTCAGGAAGTTTCAGTCGATTGCTCTTGTTGAGTAATTTGAAGAGCGAGTCGACATGTTCATCCTTGAAGGAGTACTACTTGTTGGCCCGTGGTTGGCTTGAAGAGCCACATCCCTTGACCGGTTGAGGTTTAACAGGGGATTTGGTCTCTGCTGCCAAGTTATCCTTCCTTTTGGCTTGGAGGGATGTGTCTGGCGCATGCCTCGTTGACCTTTCAGGCCTGGGTTTATTTTCTTCCGCTCTGACACGGGCGACAATCTCCTCAGCCTGTTCACCTTGTTGGACTAATTGCTTTCAGGTGCGGCTTTTAGCAACTCCTATTTGAGCAAGGAGCGAGGTTTGGAGATTGTGGCGGCATGTTTCCACCAGGGTAACCTGGGTCATACCGCCTGGACATCGGAGTGCCACGTTCCGAAATCTTTCCACGAAAGATTTGACGGACTCTCCCTTTCGCTGTTTAGTAGCCAAAAGGGTGGGCATTGTGACTTCTGAGTCATCTTCGAAGAAGCGCGTTAAGAAAAGCTTTTCCAAATCACCCCAGTTCTTGATGGAGCCTTCTGGGAGCTTCATGAACCATTCAAAGGCGAGCCCTTTCAGGGTGCCAATGAATAAGCGCGCCAAGATAGCATCGTTATCTACTACATTCCCTGTTTGGGATTTAAAGTAGTAGATATGTAGGTTCGGTGAACCTTTCCCATCAAATGCTTGGAGGGTTGGAGCCTTGAACTTGGGCGGGTATGGAACCAGGTCCCATTCGGCTGGATATGGGCGGACCACTCCTGCTTCTTGGAGACCTTTCCGATTGGTAAGGGCCTCAAGACGTTGCTCCAACTGATTCATTCTTTTAGAATGAACCTTTCCCTGGTCTCGGTCGTTCTTTTCCTGCGACGAGGATTTAGACGAACCAGAGGTGGGTTGCTCTTTCTTCTCGGAGTGTTCGGAAGATGAGCTTTCTCCCTCTTTTCGCTTGCCTTTAAACGTCTTAGAGGAGGCTCTGTTGGTTGACTTCCTCTTGTCTTCGACTAACTGTGCGAGCATCTGCTTGAGGGAGTCGATAGATTCTTGCTGAGCACGAATCATCTCGAGTTGTTCCTTCTGGACTTGGGCTTGCAGCTCCAAGCGTTTAGCGGTCTCCTCAGGAGTGCTTGTCATGTATGTGAAGGCCTCTTTCTCTATAGAAGGTTTGAGGCCTGCGACTCTGCAATGGCAGAGTGCGAGTCATCAATCTCAATGCCCCGGGCTAGGGCATTGTAGTTGATCGGGAGAATGGCCCCGGTCCGGATGCGAATGTGTAGGTACACTCCTTTCGGTTCAGAGTCAGACTCGTCGGAGCTGACTACAGGCTGTTTTCCCCTGCTCCTGCTTGTCATATTTGCAGTGAGCTCTGGATACTCAGTGTCAGAGAAGATCCTCCGCCTGTGAGAGCGTCTTCTTTTGGCTGATGGGGGAATCAGGGTTAGCTGTCTAACTAGATACTGCTGGTTTGCACCTGAATTGCAACGACACTCAGAGAGCATAGAGAGGAGCCGTTGGCAGCAGCATGATGAAGTGATTTAATTAGCACTTCTTTTCTTCGTCAAGTAATCCCTTAGATCCATGGGAAGAGGATCGAAGAGATTAGCCTCGCAACTTCGAGGGCGGAAGACATCCTTGCGCTGTACAGCTTGGACGCAGGATTCAGAGACGCGGTTCTCGCGTCGCAGCTTTAGGACGCCTGTCTGGCGTCTCTGCTGAGAAGAGACGCAGCTGTCGCGTTGCTGCTTGGTGCGTCGGGGCAGGGACGCTTGATAGAGAGTGGGCTGCTAGGCCCTGTGCCTAAGGGGGCGAGCCTCTTGTACTTGACGAGGCGCGCAAGCTTCGCCTTGGCATCTGGTGAGTAGGGCTTCAGAGGAACTAATTTGGGGAGTCTCGTGTTTGGGCCGCCAAACGCGGACTTCGCGTGCTGGATGCGGTGCAGCCAAGACACTAGTTTGAACCTTGGGTCCTGCCTCAGTTGGATGATCAGAAGTTCCAACTTGTAGCTGACGCGAACGCCTCCTCTGTCGACGCTCAACATTTCGGTTGCGTCGTGGAGGTGGAAAGAAACCAACAACGACCTGGTGCTGAGGGAGAGGGTGAACTGGCTGGACACCAGAGGGCTTGACCACGCGGGTCTCCTGAGAGACGTTGGCGCGTGTATCTCGTATGGCGCGGTTGGCCGCGACACCCTTTTTAGTAGCTGCGCCTGAGGTCACGCGGGTCTCCTGAGAGACGTTGGCGCGTGTGTCACGCTTGGCGCGGTTGGCCGCGACACCCTTCACAGCAGCTGCGCCTGAGGTCACGCGGGTCTCCTGAGAGACGTTGGCGCGTGTGTCATGCTTGGCGCGATTGGCCGCGACACCCTTCACAGCAGCCGCACCTGAGAGAGTCTCAGAACGGGTTTCGGGACAAGTCCCCGTAGAGACCCTGCGACAGACGCGGGTCTTTGGGCTCTTAGAGCCGGAAGAGAGAAACTCTTCATACTTTGCCTGGTCGAACTCGACGACAAGCGATTCGACCATCTTCCCCTTATAGAGGACGTCACCTTGTGCCACGATTTGCTCATCAGTAACAAATGAGGTCCCTAGCGGAGTCGCCATCTCTTGTATGCGTCGGAAAAGGAGGATTCGATTGTAAAATTGTTTTGATTGGATAGAAGATTACAACAGATCAGTCTTTCAATTACAAGGGAGGGAGGATGTTGAATCTTGAATCCTCCCTTTGTTTAAGGCTGGGTTCTTCAAGTGGCGGTGGAGAGTGAATCTTTTTCTCCGTTGACCGGGTGAACGTTGAGATCTTCCGGGGCTTTTCTCTTCGGGTGGTTGACGGAGTAACACAGCTCTGTCGAGCAAAACTCTCAAAGAGATTGTCGGCAAAGGCTAACTTGAACACAGCAAGTTCTCTGAAGGGCTGAACTCTCTATCTTTTCTCTCAGAGCTCTTTTCTCCCAAAAATCATCCGACCCCTTCTTCATAGCGTCTGGGCTATTTATAGGGGTTTCAGGGGCGTACGTGCCTCCTAAAAACACTCCATAATGGGGCTAACTTTCCCCGTTATGTGGGCCGTGATTGGCCCCGAAACCGGGACGGTTATAACTGAGACGCGGGTTTCGACCCACGCGCCTTGGAGCTGCTGAGACGCGGGTTTCGACCCACGCGCCTTGGTGCGGCTGAGACGCGGGTTTCGACCCATGCGCCTTGGTGCGGCTGAGACGCGGCTGTCGAGCCTTGTGCCATGGTGCTGCTGAGACGCGGCTATCGAGCCTCGCGCCTTGATGCTGCTGAGACGCGGCTGTCGAGCCTCGCGCCATAGTGCTGCTGAGACGCGGCTGTCGAGCCTCGCGCCTTGATGCTGCTAAGACGCGGCTGTCAAGCCTCGCGCCATAGTGCTGCTGAGACGCGGCTGTCGAGTCTCGCGCC
The DNA here is from genome assembly GCA_038442645.1 of Agave tequilana. Lineage (NCBI taxonomy): Eukaryota > Viridiplantae > Streptophyta > Magnoliopsida > Asparagales > Asparagaceae > Agave > Agave tequilana. The sequence continues at coordinate 24,764 of JAVJIF010019540.1, read as the reverse complement.
TTGGTGCTGTAGTGTTGGCTGAGACGCGGGTTTCGACCCTCGCGCCTTGGTGCTGCAGTGTTGGCTGAGACGCGGGTTTCGACCCTCGCGCCTTGGTGCTGCTGAGACGCGGCCAAAATTAGCTTTGCGTCTAGAACTTGGAATTCTGCTTTTTAATGGCTTGTCTTTTAGTGATTTTTAGACAGTCTACAAACAACTCTAAAAAGAGGTGGAGCCTTGCATCTTGAGAACCTCTAACTCATCAATCTCAAAGGAAATTATCTCTCACTGCTTCCCAAAAAGTTCATAATACTGAGTTTTGATTGCTACTTTGGGGCGACCGATCCCATCCAGCACCTCTGATAATATTAGGACAAGATGGTGGTCCACTCTCTTGATGACATCCTCTTAAGTCGCGTGTCCCATCCAGTTTCAAAGGTGACGCCTATGACTAGTTTTACTCTCTTCCAAGGCACTCACTTTGAAGTTTCAAAAAGGTGAATCATGCCTTCTATCACCAATGCGCTTCTCGACAGGAGCTTTAGAATAACAGCAATCATCTCTTCAAGATCAAGATGAAGCCTGAGAGAGACTAAAAAAAAGTCAATTATTTCCAAAGTTAAATGGCCTTGGTGTATAACAGCAATAACGATATGGCTGCTATTGTGTTCATTAGTGAGTTGCAAGTTTCCCACTTCTTCTACAAATACTTGGTGAAGTATAAAGTCACTAGGATGAGGGACATCCTCTCACGAGATCAGAGGTACAAACAGATCGAGGATGCTACCCAGAGCAAATACAGTCGCTCTACCAACTGAGGGAATGAAGGAGAAAAATAGAAACCATAGTCTGTTCCCTCGAAGAAGAATCAAAATCAAGGTCAGAGCAGTAAACAAGCCCACACGAAATCCTATTAGGCTTACACGGAGGCTCTCCAAAAAGATGAAAGCGCTCCTGACTTTCACTTATATAGCCTATATCGGGTGCTTACCCTTATGACTAAGACCTACACGAAGGCTCTCCTGAAAGACGAAAGTGCTCCCGACGGTCACTCTGATAGCCTATATCAGGTTCTCACCCTGACGGCTAAGACCTACACGAAGGCTCTCCTGGAAGACGAAAGTGCTCCTGACGGTTTTACAGCCTATATCGGGTCCTCACTTTAACAACTAAAACCTACACGAGGCTCTTCTAAAAGACGGAAGCACTTTGATGGGCACTCTGATAGCCTATAACAATTCCGCACCCTATCAGCTAAGACCTATACAGAGGCTTTCCTAAAAGATGAAAACGCTCATGATGGTAACTCCGACAGCCTATATCGGGTTCTCACCCTGACGACTAAGACCTACACAGAGGCTTTCCTAAAAGCCAAAAATGCTCTTAACGTCACTGTTTGGTCAAAAAATAGTAGGAAGTAAAATTTCTTTGAGTGAATGAAAAATTACAATAGAATAATTCCGATTACAAAAGAGGAGAAAATAACTAGTTCTCCTCTTTGTTTAAGGCTGGGTTTTGATTAGTCTCCATATGTGCATATTTCCATATCTTCACATTTATTCTATATAAAATATTGCTAATAATGATTTTCTTATGTGTTCCTAGGTCCATGGTGTGGAATGAAGAAGAAGCCTAAAAATCCCATTTATTTGGTGATTTTAGAGCCTAAAATATAGCCATTCACTTTAGAGAGCTAATGTTTCAAATCTAGGAGCAGAAAATCATAAATCAGTAGGGGGAACCAACAGGGGGACAAGCCAACAGTCTGCCACTAGTGTGGCACGTGCAGCCCCAGATGGGCCATAAAAATAAGGCAAAAATTGCGTTTCCACAGCCTTCTGGTAGGGCCACATGTCGCACTTGGACTCGTGGCCCGTGATGGCTTCCTGGTGCTCCTTTTTGCCTATAAATACCCCAGGTTTTTTAGAACAGAGAGGAAGAGAGTTTTTAGGGGTAGTTTCTTCTATTTTTGCAATTTAGTATAGTTTTCTTCTTTCTTTTGTTTTTCATTTTCTTCGTAGATCATGTAATAGGGAAGAGAGAGATGCATAGGATGAAGGTTAGGGTTCTTGTAATGAAAGGTGACATTCTATGAAAGGTTCTCTCCTTATCTCTATTGGTTTTCTTCTTTCTAAGTCTTTACATGTTTAGTTTTTCTCTCATGGCAACTAACCACTAACTTGCTAACTCCTTATTTAATAATCCACATGAATCTAATAGCCTCTACTTGGCCATACTCTAGCAAGAGCCATTGATGGCTCATGATGATGGATTCTAACACTCTAACATTTAACTCTCTAATAAGTTATCATTACTTTATTGCATACTTGTTCTAGTTATTTTTGATAGTTTAAGTGTAGCTTGCTCTTATTTTGTTCAGTTTGGATATGAAAGTGATTTTATGGGTCATACTTTGTAAAGCTCTTGAACTAAGGACTAGTAATGGCCAAGGATACATGTGAAGCAACTATCACTAAAAGGATAGCATATAGTGGAGCAATTAGTAGTTAGTGAGTTTTTTTCTTTTTTTACTTTATTTTAGAAATAATTTCAAAAATCATAAATATCTTTCTTTAATGTTTCTATCTTTTTTCTACTGTACTCATCTCTTTTCATTCTTTATTTTTTATTCTTTAAAACGTTGAAGAAACTTTAACACACACGTGAATCGATCGGTAAAGCTTCTTTCGCTTTCCGTCCTTGTGGATTCGATCCATTTAGCTACCATGCTATAACAGAGTATCGAGGAAGTCAAAGCACACACATTTTTCAAAACAACACTTTTTGTGCGCAGTTCACCCCGATCAAATTTTAGCACCTTTTGCCGGGGATGAAAACGGTTTGACCTTATATTTTTGTTAACTTTTCTTCTTTATTTTTTGGAGTATAGGTTAAATTTTTAGCATTGTAAAAGTCCACACTTGTTTGCTCTCCCCGCTCAAGAAAGCAGGGCAAGTGCTTCAAAAGTTGTTGTGTGGTTGGGTAAATCTTTGTATATTGCTATCTTCCTTTGCTAGTTTTTATTTAGATTACCTGTGCACTGTAATAATTAAGAACTAAAAAAATGGTAATTGGATGTTTTAAAACAGTTTAGACATTTGTATCTAAGCACGTGTCAATGTTCATTCCAATATACTATATTTTGTCTATTGTTGTGATCTGAACCGAAGTGTACATATTGCATTGCATATATTTACGACACACATGTGGGTGATTTACTTACTTTGTATGTTCATTCTTATCTATATTACACGCTTGTACGAATTGAAATTTAAGGGCGTATCCTAATACAACATAAGATGGGGAAATCATTACCCTCCCTTAGCCTAAAAATCAGCTCCCCACTCACACAACCCAAACCTAAATAAAACTTACTAGACGTTGGCCCCTAAAGACATCTTGGACTCATTTAAGAGAATGACCTAAGGAGAAAGTTGTTAGAATTTGACTCTCGTCAAATCAGTGTTAAAGGTTGGGGATTAAGAGGCGAAACCTCGAAGAATAGTGGTTCGGTATAATTAGGCCCGTTGCTCCGGCACGGATACCTCCCACTGATCTTACCCCTACCGGGCCGATAACTTGTGGTCAGATGCCTACAGTATACCCCCCGTGGACAGTCTAACCAGTTAGGAGTCGTTAAGGTCTAGGTCAACTCTAGTATAGGCTTGTTTTTGAATTTTTTTGTTTGTTTGATTTTTTCTTTTTTGTGATTATTGTGATAAAATGGAATATAACCAAAAATTTTCAACCAAATAAATTCATTTTTCACCTCAACCTCATTTGACTCGGATAACTCCGACCTGGCTATGTACAACTTGAACCAACCATATATAACAAATTGGGTTTATCCGACTCAATATGACTCGTATCCCCAGTTCTATGATCAAAAGTTTCAAAATAATTTTCACTCTTCACAAATTCAATGGAGATTCACCTCCCCCAAGTCAAATTTTCAACCACCTTGTCTACCATCTTCTTTCCTATATTCTGCTTCACATACTCCTTTTCCTAAACCACAATTGAAGAAAAATCAGAGATATAAAAGAGTATAGAAGCCATGCTTGAGTCCCAACAATAAATTATTCAAAACATGTTGGACTTATCATTTCAACCAAATTTTCAAGAGTCATACTCATCTTTTCAAGTTCCACTGATTCAAAATGAACAACCATCAGTCATGGAGTTGAGTATGGAGCTCTTGCGTGAGTCCGAGCAACAAACTTAATATCTGATAGACTCAGAACTTCACCATAATTTTTAAAATCAACTTTCATTCTCACCCTTTCAAGAAGAACCGATTTCAAAGAGTATAGAAGAGATAAATTAGACCTAAAATTTTGTTACCTAGCCTATCAGTAGGTTAGACTTAATAATGAGCAAATTGATCAATGAGAATGAGAAAAATCTTTCTTGTTAACCTTTACTAATCCTTATACCCCTAACCTTATTGATTGGACCTAAGAATCATGTTATGTTGGAAACTAAGATTCAATTTTAATGTACCCATTTGAACTTGATCAAACTCTAAAATTTGAAAGTCACATTGACATTTTGATAAGTTATCCCTTTCCTAAAATTGAAATTGAATATTAATGTGATCCTGAACCTCATGGTGGAAATTCCATTCACTATTTGATTCAATAATGGCTCATGTATGTTTACTAGATTTTTTATATTTCGAAGTCAACATTGAATCCTGTACCAGTACACCATGAAAAGTGTGTGAACATCAATTTTTTGATTTGGACCCCATTTTCGAACCAATTATGACTCCTACTTTTGAATCTCAACTAGACCTAAGTTACATTCATGAGTCGGTATTTGCTTCTCTTCTGTTTGAGCCCAAATCAATCATCTTCCACAATCACACTTCATTGTTGGACAAGGATGTTGAACAAAATGACTCAGAAATTATTTTTTGAAAACTGAAAATTGGATGGGGATAATCTTTTAAATAAGACCATATACTTCATCATTCTTTAATGGGTCATATTAGAGAGGTCACTGGTGGGTTCCTTCGAGATCCATAATTTTTGGATTAGGCGGCATTTTGTGGACCAATCAGACTATCACCGGCACCACTATCATGAGGTAATATTCTTTCATTTTCATTTATTTCATGCATATACACATTCACAATGCACTGAGGACAATGTATGAGATAAGTGTGGGGGAGGATTTACTAACATAGTTTGCTTTATATTTTTTTCTTTTACACTTTTTTAAGAAAATTTTTAGATTTTCTCTTTTGTATAGAAACCCTTTTTTCTTTTCTTTTTATAAAACTTTTTAAAATAAGAGAAATAGTTTTGATTTATTTAAAAAAATTAAGATTATCTTTGGAATTAGAAAGACCTAAAATTATGAATTTTTAAACTGAGTCAAAATAATAGAAATTGTTTAAATTTTCGGATAAGAAAGTAAGATTGAAAAGATAATTTGATCTTGAATTTTTTACTTAGATATATGCACTTCACACTTACACAATTTTTTGGGATTGAAACATAGACTAAAAATACCATAACAAAATATATAAAAAAATTATGATAATAAAAATCACTTATTGAAGTTAGGTAGTTATGCCTTAGGAAGCATGATTATTCATGTCTAAAATGGTGGACAAAAAAATAAACCCTTTTAGTTTATAGTCTTGTTTACTTGAGTCCTTAAGCCCGAGGGATGTTTTCTCATCTGGTTCTCTAAAATCATCTAGTTTGGGAGTAAGCGGCAAAAGGCTCACTGCCTGGGTATGCTAGAAAGCTTAAGAAAAGTAAGAAAAGAATATTTTTTTGATATAAATAAATGACATGAAAGCTAGAGTCGATATCTCAAAAATCTTCACAGTTCACAAAGTGTATATTTTCTAAGAGTTCTTATGAAAGATCAAAGAATCAATTCAATTTTAAATTCTTACCTTTAATTTATAATAAGATTTTGCAATTAGACTTAGTTTAAGGAAGAATAATTTTTGATTAACATATGACCTTAGATTGTTTAAATTTTCTACAAAAATACTTTAATATTTTTCTCTCTTTTAAAATGCGTTTTTAAATACTAACATTTATTTTCTTTCTTTATAGATTTTGTGGGTGTAATCTACTGAAAACTCTCAGGAGACACAACTCCTCCAGGAGAAACCTAGAGGTTTAATGGCTTATTGTACATACTCAGTGCAATCGCGTCACCTGTGAAAGTGGTATAATAATTTTCTTAATTAGTTTTTTTGTTTCGATCGGGATGAGCAAAAGGTAAGTGTGAGGGTGTGATTAGTCTCTATATGTGCATATTTTATATCACATCTTCACATTTATTCTATATAATTTATTACAAATAATGATTTTCATGTGTATTCTTGGTCCATGGTGTGAAATGAAGAAGAAGCCTAAAAATCTCATTTATTTAGTAATTTTAGAGCCTAAAATATAGCCATTGACTTTGGGGTGCTAATCTATCAAATTTGGGAGCAGAAAATCAGAAACCAGCAGGGGGAACCAAAGGGGGACAAGCCAGCAGTTTGCACCAACTGGCATGGCGTGCACGGCCACAGAAAGGCTGCCAAAACGTGGCAAAAATTGTGCTTTCGCATCCTTCTGGTAGCTCCACGTGTCGCGTTTTGACTCGGGCCCGTGATGCCTCCTTGGTACCCCCTTTTGCATAAAATACCTCAAGTTTTTCAGAACAGAGAGGTGGAGAGTTTTTAGGGGCAGTTTCTCCCATTTGTGTAGTTTAGTGTAGTTTTCTTCTTTATTTTATTTTTCATTTTCTTAGATCATGTAATAGGGAAGAGAGAGATGCATAGGATGAAGGTTAGGGTTCTTATAATGGAAGGTGACATTTTATGAAAGGTTCTCTCCTTATCTCTATTGGTTTTTCTTCTCTCTAACTCTTTACATGTTTAGCTTTTTTCTCTCATGGCAACTAACCACTAACCACTAACTTGTTAACTCTTTACTTGATAATTCACATGAATCTAATAGCCTCTGCTTAGCTTTGCTCTTGCAAGAGCCATTGATGGCTCATTATGATGGATTCTAACACTCTAACGTCTAACTCTCTAACAAGTTACCATTATTTTATTTCATACTTGCCCTAGTTAGTTTTGATGGTTTAAGTATAGCTTGCTCTTATTTTGTTGAGTTTGGATATGAAAGTGATCTTATAGGTCATGTTGTGTAAAGCTCGTAAACTAAGGACTAGTGATGGCCAAGGATATGTGTGAGGCAACTATCACTGAGAGGTTAGTATATGGTGGAGTAATTAATAGTTAGTAGCCATGGGTTTTCTTTCCTTTCTACTTTATTTTAGAAATAAATTCAAAAATCACAAATATCTTCTCTTCAATATTTCTATCTTGTTTCACCATACTTTTTCTCTTTTTTTTTTTTCTTTTCTTTTGATTCTTTAAAATATTGAAGAAACTTTAACACAGACGTGATTGACCGGTAAAGCTTCTATTGCTTCCCGTCCTTGTGGATTCGATCCGTTTAGCCACAATACTATTACAGAAGTATCGAGGAAGCCAAAGCATACACACTTTTCAAAACAACACTTTTTGTGCGCAGTTTACCCCGATCAGGGTTCTTCGTGTGACGATGGAGAGTGGTTCTTTTTCTCTATTGACCGGCTGAATGGCAAGCTTTTCTTTGAGATTGCTCTTAAAAATCAATCAGAAGGGAGCTCTATTTTACACACTGAGTGTTTAGAGTCCCTGATTTCTCTTTCTAAAGGGCAAGAGAAAAGAAAGATGCTTTTGGGTTGAGAATTCTCAGCACCGAATCAAAATTCTCTCTTTCTCTTCTCTGGCTTCCTTCCCCAAAGTCCTCATCTTCTTCATAGCTCCTCAAGCCATTTATATAGAGTCAAAGCGGTATAATTATCCCCTAAAATTCCTTCATAATGGAATTAATTCCTCCATTACGTGGGGAGTTAATTGACCCAGTAATGGGAATCAATTATAACATAAACGCGGGTCTCGAGGTGGACACGAACCTTGTATTATTTGTTGTAGACACGGATGTCTCAGTCAGAATGTGGAGTTGCTCAGACCAGCATGAAGTAAAAGATGTGAAGTAGCTCAGACTCGCGTTTGAAAATGCACAGTTGCTCAGTGATCGACAAAAAGCAAGCACTAAAATAAGAGAAGGAAGTGTGGGTTGATGTTATTGCTTTTGCGATTCTTCCGTAGTAACGAAGTGGCTATACGGGTCGTATTGATTGAAGCTAACCTGCACAAAAAAATACGAGATTACAGAACTTAAAACAAATATGTGCAAGTGCTCAATTCTTCCGCTATAGCAAGTGGCTATGCGGGTCGTGATCCACAAGGAGGGTTTGCGATGGAAGCTTTTTACGGTTCTATTGAAATCGTTATCAATATAAGCGAAAGTTCTTCTCTGTTTTTAAAGTTAAGAAAAAGAAAAAGAAAGTTATAGTTAAAGTTAGAAGAATATGAAAGATGAAGAGGGTGGAAAAATCAGAAACGGCGAAAGAAGCGACAAAGTACAAATGAAATGAGTGGAGAAGAAAGAATGAAAACGGTTTGGAAGAAGTGGTGTTTGTGATTTACTTTACAGAAATGAAAGAAAGAAATAAAAGAGTTACTTACCTTCTTTTCGTCAAATTCTTACCTTGAGATCTTAGCTACGAAGTTACCTTGAATTAGAGGCATTCAGCGCATAGCCCATAAGATTTGAGTGTTGGTCTTCATCCACATTACATCATCAAGACTACTTCAAGAATGAAATGATACAGAGAGAGACTCTACTCCATCGTCATGAGCTATCGATGGCACTCGCAATGGCAAGGCTCTTTCGATGCTTCTAGACTCACTTGGAAGACGATTGTACGAAAAAGAGAGTAAAATAGAAAAGAAGAAGAAGAAGAAGACTAAATAGAAGTACATACACAAAAAGAACATCGATTCGATTCCATTACAATCAAAGAAAAGAAATAAGTCTTACACCGGTGTCACTCCAGTTCAAGCTTCAGTCTTGTTCTTCGATGCAAGTCGATCTCCTCTGAATTACATAAATGAAACCTAAAATTACATAAAAAGAAACACTAAAAACCTAAACTAAGAAATGAAAACTAAGCTAAATCCTAATCTCTGCCTTGGCCTCCCTTTTACCTTTGAGTGCAGGTATTTATAGGAGAAATGGAGGGGGTAGAGGTGGATATTCAGTTCTGATCTGCTGTTTGTTGGCTTGTTGATTGCTGAATATCACTTAACACTGATAGAATTAGAATAATGATCAACATAAGAGTTATAGCTCTGTCAGTCTGCTTTCTGGATCATCTTGAATCATCAGAATTGAGATTCTGTAGCAAAAGTTATGATTCGAATACTAAAATGTATCCAGTCGGAATCTGAATCAAACTTGCTTGATCTTTGCTTCAACCGATCGATTCTGAGAGGATTCTTCTCAACCAGTTTTCAACCTCTTGATTTTTCCCTGATTTACTGAGTGTGAATTAACTCTGATTTAATTCAGAATTTTTGTGGGCTTTGGGCTCATTTTTCTTCATCTCCTTAAAGAATGGGCCTGCAAATAAATTAAGCAATTAATTAGGACAATGCAGGCTTTTATTCTAAAATAAGTATGGAAATATGATATTAAATATGCAACATTAGAGACCAATCACACCCCCATACCTATCTTTTGCTCGTCCTCGAGCAAAACAACTAAACTATACTAAGGATTATTAGACCACTTTCGCAGGTCACGCGATTGCACTGAGCATGTGCAACAAGCCGTTAAACCTCTAGGTTTCCCCCTAGAGGACGAGTTTTTGTCTCGTGAGGGTTTTCAGCGGATTGCACCCACAAAATCCATAAAGAAAGGGAAATAAAGAGTTAGTATTTTTCGAAAAGCATTTTGAAAGAGAAAAATATTTGAAATATGATTGTAAGATCTAAGCAATCTATAAGTTATAGGAAAACCGAATTTTTCATTCCTAAACTTAGTCTCTACTCAAAAATTTGTTATCAATAAAAGTAAGGAGTCAATTGTACTTCTCATCTAGTCTATTACTTTACCCTAAGTCATATGCACCTTGTGACTGTGAAATTTTGACTAAGGGTTCATTGACTCTAACTCTTATGCCTTATTTATTTATATATATACTTTTTTTTGTGGTATTATTCCTTAGTTCTATTAGGCTTTCTAATCTGCCCATGTAACGAGCCTCTAATCGATGACTCCCAAACCAAACGGTCTTAGGGCACCAGGTGAGAAGACACCCCTAGGACTTAAGGACTCGAGCAGACAAGGCCACAAAACTAAGGATTTTATTATATGAACCTCTTTTAGGCGTGAATACTCATGCTTTATTAGGCACAGATACCCAGCTTATCAGAGGATCTAATCATCTTTCGCATAAATACTAAGGCTTGCTTAGGCCAAAGCACCTAGCTAATCAATAATTAGACTTATTCATTTTTTTTTCTCAAACTTATCTAATTATCTTTCGCATAAATACTAAGGCTTGCTTAGGCCAAAGCACTAGCTAATCAATAATTAGATTTATTCATTTTTATATATATATATATTTTTTATAAGGCATAAGAATCTTTGTTTTTGAACCCTAAGTGTGTAAGTGTATGAAGTGTGCATATTTCATCAAGGTAAAGATCAAGACTAAATTACTTTGACAAATTATCTTCCTAACTCTATAAATCAAACAAATAATCTTATTTTGACCAAGTATAAGAAATCCTAATTTGGATTTTCCTATTCCTTAAATTAACTTAATTTCTTACAAAGATAAGTCAAAATATTGTTTCTATTTTTCAAAAGTTTTTAAAAGTAAAGAAAAGTGTTATTTTTTTTAATTTTTTTTTTATTTTTTAAAGAAAAAGAAAAGTTATGTTAGACCCTCCCCCCACACCTATCTCATGCATTGTCCTCAATGTATGAATTATGCATAGATGCATGAAAAAGACGAAAGTGAAGGAACAGGTTACCTTAAGGTGGTGGTTCCGGTGGTGGTCTGATTGGTCCACGAAACGCGGCCCAATCAACTTTTCTTGGGTCTCGGAGGAACCCACCAGCACTATCTTTAATATGACCCACTAAAAAGATAAATCCATTATGAATTTTATTAAAAATTGAACCCCATCTAATTTCCAAATTCCATAATTGATTTCGGAGTCAAATTTGTCAACCACCTCGTCCCAGAATGGAGTATGAAATGATAGAACAGTTGACTTGGACTCAGGAGGACAGGAACTAATACCGACTCAGGAAGGTGACTTAAGTCAAGTAAGGTTCAAGAGTCGAAATTGGTTCAGAAATTGGGTCCAAGTCAAGAAGTTGAAACTCCAGTCCACATGTATTTTCCAACAATGGAATGTGACCTAATATGGGTGATTCCAGTTCAGGAAGGATAGGTGGAGGAATCAAAACTGACTCTAGAATATTATTCAAGTTTGATAATACAACAGGAGTCAATATTGATTCAGAAAGTTGAACTGGATCACATATGTGAGAATCTAGGTCACATATCTCATTGAGTTCAATATCAAAAATTGGAGAACTTGCCAATTTATCCATGGGATTTTCAAAATTGTAAAGTTGGTCAAGTTCAACACGATCCTCAAATATAGGTGATTCAATTTCTTTATGAATTGGCACAGGATCCAATGTTGACTCCGGGAAAAGATTGAAGTCAGGTGAAGATACCGGAGTCATAATCGAATCAGGAAATGGAATTGAATCACGAAGTTGGGGTTCAGGATCATAATCATTTTCAAGTTCTATTTCAGTAAAAGGAAAACTAGCCAAACTATCAATATTATTTGGAGTTTGGGTATGTTCACATGGTTTGTTCTGAAATGAAATCTTGATTTTCAAAACTACATGACTCTTCGGCTCTAATAGAATAGTTAGTGACATCAGGACGGTGGGAAGTAGAGATTCGACCATCATATCTATGTCACGATTACGAGTGTTTTGAGCCTGAGTCATGACTTCAGCATCTTTTCATAGTGGATAGGTTCATTGTTTTGATGAAAAGATGAAGAATTGTCTTGGAAGTGGTAGTGAAATTGTGAGTCCATCAGATTTTGGGATTTGTGTTTGGACTCACGCATACTCATTTCCATAATTGATGGTTTCCTATTTTGGACGGGTGGAACTGAGTATGAATCTTGAACATAATATGGACTGGGTGGAGAAGGAGGGCAAGGTGGTTGGAAATTATGCTCGGGGAGTTGAATCCCCACTGACTCGGTGAAGAGTTAAAATCATTATGGAAATTATAGTTATTAGATGGGGGGTATGGGTCATATTGATTCGGATAAGACCATCCGGCACACTAGGTTGGTCAAAGTTATGATATGCCGGGTTGGTAATATCCGAAAATGAAGTCGGTGTGTAATATGGATTATTATTGTAGTTGAAAAAATTATTATTATAGTCCATATCACACAATAGAATACAAACAAAGAAAAACAAACAAATAAACAAACAAAAAAGAAAAAATTCTAGCCTAAGTTAGGGTAGACTTAGGACCTAGACGACTCCTAACTGGTTAGACTGTCCACGGGAGGTCTAATGTAGACTTTAACCACAAGCTAATCAGCCAGGTCAGGGCAAGGTTGGTGGGAGGTTTTCCGTCAAAGACGTTCCTTAATTAAATAACCACCAACCTTCGGGCTTTCGGCCCTCAATCCCTTTCCTAGACACTGATTTTTGCAGGAGTTAGATTTCAACATTTTTTCCCCTTAGGATAATCTCCTAAATGAGTCCGAGATGTCCCTAGGGCCAACGTCTACTTTTTATTAAATTAGGCTTGGGTTAGTGAGTGCTTGGGAAAATGATTTGCGGGCTAAGGAAAGGGTGATAAATCCCCACCTTATCTTATTTACGGGTATGCCCTTAAATTGAATTGTGCAAGTGTACAAGAAATATAACTAGGATACACTCAAAGCATGAAAATCAAGCAAGAGTTGATTCCTAGTCTACATGCAATGCAAAACGTACCTTGCCTCCAGCACTCTTCAACAGTAAAAGTAAATGAATTGAAAAGACACGTGCCTAGAAATGCAAATGTCTTATCAACTTTTAATGATTACAACCAATTTTTTTACTGTTGACTTTATTAAGCAGGTATAGGGTGAATATTACAGGGAATTAAGTAATGCAGCAGAAGTATTTTGCAGAATCAGAGACCCTGCAGAAAATGATCAGTAGTGCACTCCTTATTGCCGCAAATTTGCGGCAAAAGCCAGGATTTTGCGGCAATTCGGAGGGATCCTGGTCTCTGCTTTCGAGAGCAGAGGCCCAGGTCCACTTATATGTCACTGCAATGCAAAGTTCCTGTTTTCTTCAACCTATAACCTGCAACAGAGAAGAAAATTCGTTTAGTTCTCAAAAATTTGCAATAAAATTCAGATTTCAAAAACCGTTTTACCCTCCCCGGCAACGGCGCCAAAATTTGATTGAAGCTAACCTGCACAAAAAAATACGAGATTACAGAACTTAAAACAAATATGTGCAAGTGCTCATTCTTCCGCTATAGCAAGTGGCTATGCGGGTCGTGATCCACAAGGAGGGTTTGCGATGGAAGCTTTTTACGGTTCTATTGAATCGTTATCAATATAAGCGAAAGTTCTTCTCTGTTTTTAAAGTTAAGAAAAGAAAAAGAAAGTTATAGTTAAAGTTAGAAGAATATGAAAGATGAAGAGAGTGAAAAATCAGAAAACGGCGAAAGAAAGCGACAAAGTACAAATGAAATGAGTGGAGAAGAAAGAATGAAAACGGTTTGGAAGAAGTGGTGTTTGTGATTTACTTTACAGAAATGAAAGAAAGAAATAAAAGAGTTACTTACCTTCTTTTCGTCAAATGCTTATCTTGAGATCTTAGCTACGAAGTTACCTTGAATTAGAGGCATTCAGCGCATAGCCCATAAGATTTGAGTGTTGGTCTTCATCCACATTACATCATCAAGACTACTTCAAGAATGAAATGATACAGAGAGAGACTCTACTCCATCGTCATGAGCTATCGATGGCACTCGCAATGGCAAGGCTCTTTCGATGCTTCTAGACTCACTTGGAAGACGATTGTACGAAAAAGAAGAGTAAAATAGAAAAGAAGAAGAAGAAGAAGACTAAATAGAAGTACATACACAAAAAGAACATCGATTCGATTCCATTACAATCAAAGAAAAGAAATAAGTCTTACACCCGGTGTCACTCCAGCTCAAGCTTCAGTCTTGTTCTTCGATGCAAGTCGATCTCCTCTGAATTACATAAATGAAACCTAAATTTACATAAAAGAAAGACTAAAAACCTAAACTAAGAAATGAAAACTAAGCTAAATCCTAATCTCTGCCTTGGCCTCCCTTTTGCCTTTGAGTGCAGGTATTTATAGGAGAAATGGAGGGGTAGAGGTGGATATTCAGTTCTGATCTGCTGTTTGTTGGCTTGTTGATTACTGAATATCACTTAACAACTGACAGAATTAGAAATAATGATCAACATAAGAGTTATAGCTCTGTCAGTCTGCTTTCTGGATCATCTTGAATCATCAGAATTGAGATTCTGTAGCAAAAATTATGATTCGAATACTAAAATGTATCCAGTCGGAATCTGAATCAAACTTGCTTGATCTTTGCTTCAACCGATCGATTCTGAGAGGATTCTTCTCAACCAGTTTTCAACCTCTTGATTTTTCCCTGATTTACTGAGTGTGAATTAACTCTGATTTAATTCAGAATTTTTGTGGGCTTTGGGCTCATTTTTCTTCATCTCCTTAAAGAATGGGCCTGCAAATAAATTAAGCAATTAATTAGGACAATGCAGGCTTTTATTCTAAAATAGTATGGAAATATGATATTAATATGCAACATTAGAGACCAATCACGTATCCACAAGGAGGGAGAGTGATGGAAGCTTGATGCGGCTTCAAAGTTCAAGAAGAAAGAAAGTTCTTTATTTTCAAATAAAGAATTGAAAAGTGAAAACAAATTGTTTGAAGAATTGTTGGAAAATATTTTAGTGGTTTGTAAAAGTGGTTTTTCTTAATGGTAAAGGTGCATGGCTAACTTTCTACTAAGTGCTCCCACTAATTCCTAACTTCTTGAAGATGTAGCCTTACAATGGATCAATAGGCAAGCACACCCTTATGCATTGGAACTATTCACGTGAAAATCGAGTGAAAGTTCTTCCTATAACATTGCTTTACATGACAAAAACTCGGACATTCCCATATCAAGATCCATTAGAAGACGAGAATACGGGAAGACACGAGTGCACTAATGGTATCGGCAAAGTTAAAAGGAAAGTCTCTAACTTACAACAACAAGCAAAGTACAAAACCCATAGATCATTAAAAAACATTTAAGTATAAAATATAAGAAGGTAAATACTTGTAAGTAAGTTAGAGTTAGAACCCTCGTCTTAAGGTGCCGTAGCTCTCGTTTGCACAAGGCTTGTTTGACACTATTGACTCATGCGGGTTATCAATCAAGTGTTAGAAATTAGTCGGTAAGTAGTTAGTTAGCCATGCTATAGAAAAGTTAGTTAGACATGGTAAGAAAGAAGCAACAAAAAGAAAAGAAGTAGAGAGAAGGTAAGTTACACTACAAAGGAGAGAAGTAAAGAGTAAAAAGAGTTACACTACAACAAGAATTAAAAGCAAATAAAAGCACAAGTAAATTGAAAGAAGGAAGAGAAGTAGTACTTGTATTAGCTTGTCACCCTTCAAATACAACACTTTACACACTCTCTCTTTTACTCTAATGGCTAAAACTAAAACTAGAAGAAGAACAATAATAATAAATACAAACTATAAACAAAACTACACAACTTGCTTTAACTCTGGATCTGCTCCAACTGAAGACCCCGGGGGTATTTATAGGCACCAGGGGAAAGGGGACCACGTGGGAAGCATGTGCCCAAAGAGCAGGCACGCGCGGCTGTGTTTCCGCAGCCCAGGCAGGGCGGCGCGCGCCCAGTTTTGGGTAGTGCGTCGCCCAGTCTGTCTTCTATCCACCTGAGCTCCTAGATTTTCGATTTGATGCCCTGGGCTGATAAATCTTCACTCTAAAGTCAATGGCTACTTGGTAGGCTCTTAATCACCAATTAAATAGTGATTTAGGTCTTCTTCTTCATTTGCACACCATGGACCTAGGATCAAGCAGGTAAGGTTTTATTAGCAGAATTTTACATGAAATAAATATGAGAATGTGAAGAAAATTATGCAAAATTAGAGACTAATCACACCCCCACACTTATCTTTTTGCTTGTCCCGAGCAAAACAAATGAGAACATTATTACACTACTTTCGCAGGTGACGCGATTGCACTGAGCATACACAACAAGCCTTTAAACCTCTAGGTTTTCCCTAGAGGAGTGTTGTCTCCTGAGGGTTTTCAACAGATTGCACCCACAAAATCCAGTAAGTAAAGAAAGAAGTTAGTTGTTTAGAATGTGTATATATATATTTTTCATGAAAAAGAACTTTCGATCATCTAAGTAAAAATGACCGAATGATGTAAGAATTAGGTTTAACCCTCATAAGTCCTCTTATACTTTAGCCTTCATAAAAGAAGAAATTATGATTTTTCTTTAAATTTAGAAAGGATCTTGTACTTCTAACTCATTTTTTTATTTTGCTTTAAATAGATATGCATACTGTGTAAGTGTGATGTACTTGGGATTTTTCAAACTCAACTTTGAATATCTTTTAATTTTATTAATATTTACTTATTATTCTTGGTTCCATTAGGCTTTCTACTTCACTTATGTAACACATATCAAACCGATGACTCCCAAACCAGATGATCTTAGGGCACCAGGTGGAAAAACCCTTCAGGTCAAATATGCAAGTGGAGTAGGCCACGAAATCAAGATATATATAAATTTTTTTTGGCATGAGTAATCATGCTTCTTGAGGCACATTATCCAGCTATTTTTTTTCAGAGTTATGTCTCTAAATCCCAAACATGTGTGTGTGAATTATGCATATTCTACTAAGGCTAAATAAAAGGTATGAATTATTTTTCTTATCCCTCCTATCTTTTTAGTCAACCATTCTTTCTTGTTTACTTAGGCAAGAATAGATTTATTAGTAAGGTTCTCATAATTCCTACAATCTTTTGGTATGTTTACAAAGAGTATGAAATTTCTTTTCAATCTAGATTTTTTTTTTGAAAGAAGTAAGGAGGATAAAAAAAAAAAAGAAAAAAAGTGTTAGCACTCCCCCACACCTATCTAATGCATTGTCCTCAATGAAGGTGATGTAAATGCAGATGCAGTAGATAGGGTAAAGAAATGATATCACCGTCTCCGCCGCCCCGGGCCAGTCGAAGTGCTAGGTCCGGCCGAGTGTGAACGCCGGAGGGTGTTCTTAATATGTTCCAGCCGAGAATCTTGAGCATCCAGTTGCCTCCTTAACCTGATTTGACCTTTAAAAATCTTTTTCATGCCCTTCCAGATGGAGGACATGAATGCATGGGTTTCAGTAGGGGGAGGGTTGGTGCCAAAAGCGAGGGTCATCTTCCTCATCCATATGCTCCTCTGAGGATGATTCAGTAGGAACATCTTCGAGCTGGACAGTAGGTGTCCAGATCGAATGCAAGCAACTATTGTAGGCACTGGTAAGCGTTCGGGGGTGACTAGTACTCGATCATTGCAATAAATCCGCGTCAGGCAAAAAGTTTTGACAAAGACGGGTGACGAGGACAGGTAAAGAGTATTTCGCACCCCTAGTGCGTTGGGAGTTGGCAATCAGTTGCTGCAAAAGCGTGGTGTTGAGACAGATAGTGTGTTGCCTCATCATGAGGCTATGGATAATCTGGAGGGCAGGTCTGTAGAAAGAAGTAGTATGATCAATACCCAAAAATGCGTTGGATCCAACAGCCAACGCAATGAATGTTACGGAACATGGTATGGCTCGAACACCATGATCGAGCTCAGTGCAACGCACCCCCATCAAGGTCAGGTAATCAATCAAGGGCAGGGGGGCAACATGTTGAGGGGGGGATGGGACTTGGGTGACAGCTTCAATGGTATCCCGGGTGATCGCAAGATCCCCGTGGTCAAAATGGATAACAAATTGGTCATGGTCATCATCTTGACGTCAATACCCAAATAAAACTGTTTCACCAAGTCCGGGCAATAGTAGGCATCAAGATTGGTATTATCATAAACTAAGCCATACCATTGCCTTTCCCTAATGCGATCTAAAAGTACTATACCATACGCTTGAACATCATGAAATATATGGGAAAAATCTTTCCCAGGGAATATGGTAGGAGCCATGAATGATTGAGATTGGAAATAACAGAGAGAATGAGCAGAGAAGTGCAAACCTCCCCTGGAAAACTTGGGGGGAAAAGAAACAACCATTGATGGTGTGGCAAAACCCCAGATAGCAACACAGTAAATGGGTAAGAGATGTAAAGAGGGCTTAGAGATGTAACTGGTTGGGAGAGAGCTGAATGGCTATCTCTCCTAGATAGCTGCGGACCCGCAGCTAGACAAGGCCGGGCGCGGCCTTTCTGTGCTAGCAGGGGGCAGCCTTTGCTGGGCGCGGGCTGCCTCAAGGAGGCCGGGCTGGGCGCGGGTTTTTGAGGGAGGAAGAGGGGAGAATTTGGAGGAGGGGGTGCTGATGGAAGGCTTTCTCCAGATCTAAAATGAAAATAGGAGTTAGGTTAGTGGAGAGGGGGAAAAAGAATATAACTAGGGGTGAAAAAAAGGGATGTCCTATCCTACCCCTAGGAAAAATGGGTAATTACAAGTATATAAGAGAGTGGATAAATCATATAGACAACAATGAAGAACCTTTAAACTTGATTTTTTTTTATGTTATTTATTATTTTTTTAGTTGCGGTGGGGATGGCTGTGGTCAGGTGTATGATGGAACGAAAAGACTCTGCACAATTTCAGCCTGTGATGTAGGCTCAGTGGTTAAAAAGGGCTTCAGTCTTTGCCCGTTCACTTTGAATTCCATGTGGTTCTTAGGGTCTACAATAAGCACAGCACGTGTGGGAAAACAGTGTGCATAATGAATGGTCCCGACCAACGAGTTTTCAGCTTCCCCGTAAAAATATGAAGCCTAGAGTTATACAGCAGAACCCTATCTCCCGGTGCAAAGTTTTTTCGGGTTATGATTTGGTCATGAAAAAGTTTAGTCCTGCTCTTGGTGATTTAGGCATTCTCATAGGCTTCATTCCGTATCTCCTCTAATACTGAAATATGCAGTCTCCTAAGTTCACCAGCCTTGGTCAGATCAAAGTTGAGTTGCTTAATTACCGAGAGGGCCCAGTGTTCTAACTCTACTGGTAGATGACAGGCTTTTTCAAATATGATTCTATAAGGACCATCCCCAGAACTGTCTTAAAAGCAGTGCGGTAAGCCCACAATGCATCATTGAGCTTAACCGACCAATCCTTTCTGTTTTGTCCGACAGTTTTTTCCAGAATGAGCTTGATCTGTCGGTTGGTGACCTTGACCTGCCGATTTGTCTGGGGATGATACGAAGTAGATAACTTGTGATTGATGGAATATTTTCGCATCAGAGCTTCAAAAACTCTGTTGCAGAAATGTGATCCATTATCACTAATTATCGCTCTGGGGGTGCCAAATCGGGAGAAGATGTTCTCTTTGAGAAATTTGACAACCACTTTGCTGTCATTCATCTTAGTTGACACAGCTTCTACCTACTTAGAGACATAATCTACAGCAACCAAAATGAATTGGTTACTGAAGGATTTGGGGAAAGGCCCCATGAAATCGATGCCCCATACATCAAAAATTTCAACTTCAAGGATCGGATTTAGGGCATCATGTCTCTTCTTGAAATTTTCTCAATTTTCTAACAATTTGCACATGACTTGCCAAAATGATATGAGTCTTTGAACAAAGTGGGCTAGTAGAACCCACTTTGTAGAACCTTCTCTGCAGTCTTACGGGACCGAAGTGTCCTCCGCATGCAAGGTCATGGTAAAAACTGAGTACACTCCTCTGTTCCTCGTCTGGTATGCATCATCTAATGATTTGGTCGGGACAATACTTAAAAAGATACGGTTTCTTCCCAGAAGAAGTACCGTACTTGGGTAAAGAAGCGGTATTGGTCTTGCTTTGTCCAGTCAGCAAGTAATTGTCCCTGGCCAGGTAATTAACAATGTCCGCATACCAGGGTTCCTTAAGATGGCTAGATGTGCTCGTCTGGGAAATCCTCGTTGATCGGAGCTTGGATGGTTGGTGCATTCGGAATTCGTGAGAGATGATCAGCGACCACATTTTCTATACCTCGTTTGTCCCTAATTTCTAAGTCAAATTCTTAAAGCAAAAGGATCTACCAAATTAGTCGGGCTTTGCTTCTTCTTTAGGTCATGAGGTATTTCAGAGCCGAGTGATCTGTAAAAATCACCGTCTTCAACCTAACAAGTAGGGCCGGAACTTTTCTAACGCAAAGACAACAGCCAAGAATTCCTACTCAGTCGTTGTATAATTCTGTTGGGCGTCATTCAATGTCCTACTCAAATAGTAAATCACGTGCTGCCTATTTCGATGCGCTGTCCTAGAACAGCGCCAATAACAAAATTAGATGCATCACACATGATTTCAAATGGCTGGGTCTAATTAGGAGCAGAAATGATAGGCGTAGAGATAAGTTCTTACTTAGGCCTCCCCCATGATTTAAAACACTCATCGTTGAAATCAAAGGCACGTCCTTAGAGAGCAGATTGGTTAAGGGCCTAGCGATTTTGCTAAAATCCTTAATGAACCATCGGTAGAACCCAGCATGCCTTAGAAGGATCTAATATTCTTGATGCTTTTGGGCGGTGGAAGTTTAGCGATCACTTCTACCTTAGCCTTATCCACTTCTATGCCTCTCCTCGAAATCTCATGCCCAAGACAATCCCCTATCTCACCATGAAGTGACAATTTTCTCAGTTTAGAGTTAGGTTCTTCTCACTGCATCTTTGTAGCACTAACTCTAGGTGATGAAGACACTGATCAAATGAATCTCCGTAAATGGAGAAGTCATCCATGAAAATCTCAAGAAAATGTTCCACCCATGTCAGAGACAAACAAAGCATGCACCGTTGGAACGTTGCGGGAGCATTGCACAATCCAAAAGGTATGCGTCGATAAGCAAGGTTCCGAACAGGCAGGTGAACGTCGTCTTTTCCTGGTCTTCTGTGGCAATGGGGATTTGATTGTATCCCGAGTACCCATCTAGAAAGCAGTAGTACTCATGTCCGGCCAAACGCTCAAGCATTTGGTCGATGAAGGGTAGCGGGCAGTGGTCTTTATGGATAGCTGCATTCAGCTTCCTGTAGTCGATACAAACACGAACTTGGTAGGTGTAGGCTGTCTAAAGATCACTAAAGACAAGTCACCAAAAGCAGAGTTTCCAGCTCTGGACATAGGGCTAATTATAGCCATCAAAGCCGCGCCAGGACGCGAGGATCAAAATCTGCGTCTCAGCCATCACTGCAGCACTAAGCGTGAGGGTCGAAACCTGCGTCACAGCAGCACTGCAACACCAAGGCACGAGGGTCGAAAATCGCGTCTCAGCAGCACTGCGGCACTAACGCGCGAGGGTCGAAACCGCGTCTCAGTTATAATTGCCCTTGTTATGGGGTCAATCACTGCCCACATAATGGAAAGTTAACCACCATTATGGAGCATTTTTTAGGGGGCAACGTTCACCCCTGAAACCTCTATAAATAGCCTCGTTGCTATGAAGAAAGGGTCGGTCAATGAGATCTTGACTTAAGACTTTCCACAGAGAAGGAAAGGAGTTCAACTCTTTAAGTAACTTGCTGCGTACAAGTTAATCTTTGCCTATAATCTCTTTGAGATTTTTAGTTGACAGAGCTGTTTTACTCCATCCACCATCCAAGAGAAGATCCCTAAAAGTTCTTGACGTTCACACCCCGGTCAACGCAAAACAGATTCACTTTCCACCGCGCCACCTGAAGAACCCAGCATTAAACAAAGGAAATTCAGACTCAATATTCTCCCTCCCTTGTAATCAGAGTATAAGTCCGTTGTAAATTTTTCAATTGATTTAAGGAAATTTTACACGAATTTTTTCCACCAAACAAGAGATGGCGACTCTCCGCTGGGGACTACCTTCTCCACTGACGAGCAAGTGGTTGTGCAAGGTGACGTCATTTACATGGGAAAAACGGTTGAATCACTTGTCGTGGAATTCGACCAAGCAAAGTATGAAGAGTTTTTCTTTCTTCCGGCTCCAAGAGCGCAAAGGCCCGTGCCTACCGCAGGGTCTCTACGGGGAAATGCCCCGAAGCCCGCCCTGAGATTCTCTTAGGCGCAGCAGCTCTGAAGGATGTTGTGGTCAATCGCGCCAGGCGTAACACCCGCGCCACCGTCTCTCAGGAGATCCGCGTGGTCAACTTTTTTGGTGTTCAGCCAGTCCATCCCTTCCTCAGCACCAGGTCATCGGCGGTTCCATTCCACCCCCACGACGGAACCGAACGCTGAACGGTGGTAGAGAAGGCGTGCGCGTCAATTACAAGTTGAAACGACCGACTGCCCAACGAAGTAGGACGCGAGTCTCAGACCAGCGCACCACATCCGAGACGTGAAGTCCGTGTTTGGCAGTCTAAACATGAGGTTCAGCAAGCAGGCTCCTTGGAAGCCCCACTCCCCAGACGCCAAGGCGAAGCTCGCGTACCCTGTCAAGTACAAGAGGCACGCGCTTCTGGGCATGGGCCCAGCAGCCCTGCAATTTTCAAGCGTCTCTGCCCAGACGCAATTATCAGCAACGTGAGAGCTGCGTCTCTCATCAGCAGAGACACCAAGCTCATGCTCAGAAGTCGCGACGCAAGAGCTGCATTCATGCGCCCCGCGTCTCTGAACCCTGCGTCCAGCTGTACAAAGCAAGGATGCCTCCCGCCCTCGACATTGCGAGGCTAATCTCTTTGATCCTCCTCCCACAGATCTAAGGGATTATTTGACAAGGAAGATAAGTGCTAATCGAATCACTTCTCACCATGTTGCTACGAACAGCTTATCACAATGCTCTCTGAGTGCCGTTGCAGCTCAGGTGCAAACTAGCAGTCTCTAGTTAGACAGCTGACCCGATTCCCCGATCAGCTAAAAAAAGTCGTTCCCATAGAAGGAGGGTCTTCTTTGATACTGAGTACCCGAGCTCACTGCAGACATGGCGAGCAGGAGAAGGGAAAGCAACCTTGCGGTCAGCTCCGATGAGTCTGACACCGAAACAGAAGGAGTGTACCGATACTCTCGCACTCGGACTGGGTAATCCCCCAATTGACTATAATGCTCTAGCTCGGGGCATTGAGGTGAATGACTCGCATTCCGCTATTGCAGAGTCACAGGATTCAAACTCTTCTATAGAGAAAGAGGCCTTTATATACATGACCAGCACTCCTGGGGAACCGCCAGGCACTTGGAGCAGCAAGCCCAGGTCCGATGGAACAATTCGAGATGATTTGTGCTCAGCAAGAATCTATCGACTCCCTCAAGCAGATGCTTGCACAGTTGCTTGAAGACAAGAGGAAGTCAACCGACAAAGCCTCCTCTAAAAGTCTAAAGACAAACAAAACAAGGGGGGAAAGCTCATCTTCTGTACGTATAGAGAGAAAAGCGCAGCCTACTTCTGATTCGTCTAAATCCTCATCACAAGGAAAGGACGACCGAGACCAGGGAAGGTTCATTCTAAAAGAATGAATCAATTGGAGCAACGCCTTGAGGCCCTTACTAACTGGAAAGGCCTGCAAAAAAGCAGGGTGGTCTGACCATATCCGACGGAGTGGGACCTTGTCCCATACCCTCCCAAGTTCAAGCTCCGACCCTCCAAGCTTTTGATGGGAAAGGTTCACACGAACCAATATATCTTAAGCCTCAAACAGGGAATGTGGTAGATAACGATGCTACCTTGGCACGTTTTCATCGTACCCTGAAAGGGCTTGCCTTTGAATGGTTCATAAACTCCCAGAAGGCTCCATTAAGAACTGGGGCGATTTGGAGAAGCTCTTCCTAACGCGCTTCTTTGAAGATGACTCGGAGGTTACCATGCCAACCTTTTTGCCACCAAACAGCGAAAAGGAGAGTCCATCAAGTCATTAGTAGAAAGATTTCAGAATGTAGCACTCCGATGTCCAAGCGGTATGACCCAGGTCCACCCTGGCAGAAACATGCCGCCACAATCTACAAACTTCACTCCTCGCCAAATAGGAGTTGCCGAAAGGCGCACCTGGAAGCAGTTGATCCAACAAGGTGAACAGGCTGAGGAATTGTCACCCGAGTTAGGGCAGAAGAAAATAAATCCAGACCTGAGAGGTCAACAGGCGCGCACCAACACATCTTTCCAAACAAAAAGGAAGGATAACTTGGCGATAGAGACCAAGTCCCCCCGTCAAATCTCAACCGGTCAAGGGGAGTGGCTCTTCAAGCCAACCACGGCGCCAGCAAGTAGTATTCCTTCAAGGATGAACATGTCGACTCGCTCTTCAAGTTACTCAACAAGAGCAACAGACTGAAGCTTCCTGAAGCTAGGCCCCTGAAGAAGTCGGTAAAACCATAATCCTAACTACTACTTGTATCACAAATGCTGGGACAACCCCACCAAGAGCTGTTATGTCTTCAAGACATCCTTCAGGCTCTGATTGACGCGGAGGTATTAAAACTCCGTCTAAGCAAGAAGAAGGTGACGGCCAATATGACGTCATTTCTCCAGTTCGGAGACAACCTCCACGCCCTCTGGGGTAGTCGCTGTCCCAAGAGGAGAGCTGAGAATGGTTCAACACAGACCCTCACCAGCAGCAAAAGAAGG
>JAVJIF010019539.1:0-24139 GCA_038442645.1 Agave tequilana | reverse complement strand
TTAATATGGATGTGATGATTGAAGAAGAGGATAAGGCATTGATTCTTCTAAATTTTTTTTCCTGATGAAACATTTAGCCTAACCTTGATCAATGGTAAACAAATACTTAATTATAGTGATGTGTCAGCTGCTATTGTAAAGAGAATGAACGAGAACGATGAGATCGAGCGACGCTAGGCCGACGAGATCGAACGTGAGAGACGAGATCTAGGAGAGAGACGATACCTAGGAGTCACAGCGAGATCGAGCGACGATAAGCCTGTGAGATCGAATGAGAGACTTCTACGTACAAATACTAGTATAGCACCGTTGCCGATGGGAAACCGATTGATTGATCATGAGAAGCAGGAGGAAAAAGAGAAAGAAGAAGGAGAAAAAAGAGGGGGAGCTGAAAGAGGAAGAAGAGGGAGCAAGAAAGAGAGGGCAGCTGAGAGAGAAAGAAGGAGTGGGTTGACACTGCTCTCTCTCTCTCTCTCTCTCTCTCACGGATACAGACGGACGGACGAAAAAAGTTTCTATACGAGTCACGGGAGAAAACCTCTCTTCGATCGGTTTTGATTAAATTAATATTTACAAAAGTGTATTTTGTCGCCTCAACTTGAATAGCTCTCGTCATGAAGTTGGCCTTCGACCAAACTTGCTCACAGCCGTCTTTTATTATGTTTAGCATTTGCCCCCACATATTTCAGGGTTAGGGCCTGTTTGGTTATCTGTAATTTATAAGTCGTAATTGATAAATTTTTTTACAGTTGTAAATGAGTTACATGCATGTAAGTTTTACAGTGTTTGGTTGGTAATATAAAGTTGCAAGTGAGAAAATGCATTGTATTTTATGGTGTTTAGTTGTCGTAATGTGTAAGTCGTAAGTGAAAAAATTGACTACAAAATTAACTATTTGGTGATTTAAAAATTTTAATATTGCAAATAAATATTAAAAATGCTAAATATTAAAAAAATTAATATTAACATAAAAAATAATACAAATTTGCATGACCACAAAATTAATTGTAACTGGGCTGTAATTGAGTGGCAATTGATTGTAAGTGATTAGTAGTTGAATTGCGTAAATCTTTTACGAATTACGGCCTAAACAAACGCCGTAGTTGTAATTGGGTTGTCAGTCATTTACGAATTACAGAGTTTTAGGCCTTTAACGACGAAACAAACAGCCCCTTAATGTAAAAGTTTCTGGTTGTAAAATAAAAGTACTAGCTAGACAAACACCTTTACTTTATAAGGTATTAATTCATGTCTTTTACACTCAAAATCACTTGTTTACTCAAAATTCTAGTATTATTTATGTATTGTAAGGATTTAAAGAACTCTATATGCATATGCGTTTATTTCCTACAGCACTTGTTAAATTATACGTACTTTTATTTGTTGCTATTGATACAGGCGAATAATACTCGGGGTTGGATAAAGCGGAGTGATCTACAACTTAATAACTCGTGCAAGATTTATTTCGAAATCTGACGAGGGTTGCTTTTACTTGTATTGAAAGTTCATGTTGATTTTTTGCTTCAGGATTTTTCCTTTTGCACTGAATCTTGACTTTCCATTATGTTTCACAAATGTTACACCGAATAATAAATATAAATTTCAAAGTCTTAAACCGGGATCTTTACATAAACTAGATGTTAAATAACAAAACGAGATGTATTGCTCAAGTTTTTTGGTCCCTTGTATATCCATGTAGATCTAGCAAATACCAGTCCTGTGCCTTATAACTAATATATTTGAATTTTTTTCCCCCGATTTTCCTATTTTCGTCTAAAAAACCATTCAAGTTGATGTGATGTATCCTGAATTCATATAGTTATTTTATTGTTACATGAACAGATATGACGTATAGTGAAAGAATAATCTAACTCCATGATCAGCGACGGTGTCGGGAAAAACGAAGACTTAAAACATGAATTTTTGAGCTGAATTAAGACGAAATTCGTTGATAGAATCAACCGGAGAATGGTTAGAGTGTGTTATCCTTCCATTGAGAATCAATTTGGCATATTTATATGTTTAATTTCGTTTTAGAATGAATGAGATATTCAAGTCTAAAGTTTACCTAATTCAAAAGCTAAAGGGACTAAAGGTAGCTAAAAGTATTTAGTCTCGCATTGGATATGTGATGGACAATTGAAGTGTATAAATAGAAAAAAAAAATGGGAACAAAGGGTGTGCCCTTTGGGTACTTGGAGTTTTCATGCGTGGTTGAGGAAATCATGCCCGCACGCTGGCCCCAGGGCATGGGTCAGGGCTTGGGGCATGGCGTGGCTGCGGGTGCAACTCGGCTCGATTTTTTTATAATTGTGCCACACAGGTTTGGTGCTACAGCGGGTCTCGACCGACCCGCTCCGCTACCCTCACGCTGCGTTGCAACAGTTGGAAGGAACCGTGTCTGGAACAGTCCACACAGGTTTGGTGCTACAGCAGTTACAACGGCTCAGATAGGAACCGTTATGGTTCGCCCTCCAACGGGTTCCCAGGATCGCTATAAATAGCACTCCTCTCCGTGGATTAAAATACGAAAGCAAATAATAAGATCCCTAAGATCCCTTCTTCTGAAAGAAGTCTTAGAAAATTCAAAAGAATCTTAAATAGAATTGTTGTTTGAATCTCTGTCTTCCTAACATATTAATCCTTTTCTCCCTCTTTTCTCTACAGTGGATAATCCTCCAAAGTTAAGATAAATATTCTCCTAAAGTATGTCTTCGACCTGCTGCATTGAAATCGTACGGTGATTTGGTAGTGCTATCCAAATACCGTGAAGAAGTGTTGTATCTTGGAAGAGCAGCATCCAGTAACCCATTAGCACCAAAGCGGGGGATGTAATTGTCTTAAGAAGATTCGCTACATGCGTACCTCACTCCAATTGTTGTATAAGTGAACTAACATTCTTTATACAAGGGTTATACTGAAATATTTATGTTCATATATATATAGTATATTGAGACTGACTAACTAGTCTAATTGGTTTTTAACCAAGGAAGATAATTGAAAGTTGGTTCTATAATTAACGAACGTTTTACTGAACAGAAAATCTTCCACCTGATATTCACCGACCTGACCAATTAGATCAGTGACATTGATTAGTTGTCAGATCGACTCTTGCACTTAACAATCTTAAGACAATTATTCGTTCTTGAAGTTACTTACTTCTATTCTGTTTGAATTACAGAAGATATCTGAGACTAATCAAGGCAGTACCAATAAGGCACCAAACATGCAAATTCAGACCTTGGTGCATGCTCCACTTCTTAATCCGAAGCCGGAGAAGTCAGAAAAATTTGATGACACTGAATTCAAGAGGTGGCAACAGAAGATGCTCTTCTACTTTACCACTCTGCATTTGGCCAATTTCTGCAATAGGATCTACCGGAATCTGGAATTGATCGTGACTCAGTCCTTGCAGTTGATGCATAGACGCAAGGTGACTTCTTTTACCGAAACTATGTCCTAGATGGACTAGATGACTCTCTTTACAATGTCTACAATCCTATCACAACGGCAAAGAAGTTATGGGCCACTCTTGATAAGAAGTACAAGACTGAGGATGTCGGTACTAAGAAGTTCGTCATGGGACGATTTCTGAAGTATAAAATGATGGACAGGAAGACTGTGATCCGTCAGGAGCAAGAATTCCAACTTATCTTGCACGAGATAGAGGCTGAAGGTCTGATTCTACCTGAAACTTTTCAGATTGCTACTATCATGAAGAAACTCTCACCTGCGTGGAGAGATGTTAAGAACTACCTGAGGCACAAGCGCAAGGAGCTAAAGTTGGAAGATCTCATTGTGAGGCTTCAGATTGAAGAGAACAATCATAAGTCCGAGAAAAGGAACAACAAGAACTCCTATGAATCTAAAGCCAATGTAATTGAAGACTCAAAGGGGAATGCGTCTACTTTCAAAGGCCTGAAGCGGAAGAAGACTACCCAGGGGTACAGAGGTAAGGACCAAGAAGGTAAGAACAAGTGCTTATAGGAAACTTACTACATCTGCAATAAAGAAGGACATAAGGTGAATGAATGTCACAGTCGTCCCAAAAGAACAAGAAGGACTATCCACAAGTAAATCTGACCGACCATGTGTCACCAAGCCTTTCAATTGTGGTGTCAGAAGTGAATCTAACTACCAACAATAAGTATTGATGGGTAGACACTGGGGCTACTCGGCATATCTGTTATGAGAATTTTTATTCTTTGAATATTAAAAACTAGAGCAAGATGAGCAACTCTTCATAGGCAACTCAGACGTCTCCAAGGTTGAGGGAAAAGAAAAGATCATCCTGAAGTGGACATCTAAAAAGGAGCTCACTCTAAACGATATACTATATGTTCCAGATATCCGCATAAACTTGATCTCTGGATCAATTCTTAGTAAGAAAGGCTTTAGAATGGTTTTCGAATCAGATAAGTTTGTACTTACTAAGGGTGGAATGTATGTGAGTAAGAGTTATCTCGTTGATGGTCTATTTAAGGCCAATGTTGCTGTAGTGGATAAAAAGTCCGTGTATCTGTACCCAAAGCTCATAAATAAAGGAAATCTTATGTTTATTTGCTTGAGTCTCCTATTTTATGGCATGCTAGATTAGGGCATGTAAATTACAAGTTCTTACAAAACTTGGCTAATTTATGATAAACTCAACTTGAAAGAAATTCGCAAGTGTGAGATTTGTGTTGAAGCCAAGTTCGCAAAAAATTCATTTCATTTAATTAATCGAAATACAAACTTTTAGGTTAATTCATAGCGACTTGTGTGACTTGAAATTTGCGCTAACAAGAGGCGGTAAAAAGTATTTTATTACTTTTATTAATGACTGTACAAGATATTGTTATGTGTATCTTCTAAACAGTAAGGATGAGATAATGAATATGTTTCTAACATATAAAATCGAAGTTGAGAATCAACTTAACAAGAATATAAAGATTCTAAAATCCGACCGAGGTGGAGAATATGAATCAAATGAATTTAGTCAGTCATGTGCTAAATTTGGTATAATCCATCAAACTACAGCACCATATACTCCTCAGCAAAATAGGATTGTTGAACGGAAGAACAGAACTTTGAAAGAAATGGTCAATTCAATGCACGTAAGTTCGGGAGCTCCACAGAATTTGTGGGGGGAAGCTCTGTTAATTACAAATATATTTTAAACAGAGTAACCCATAAGAAACATGGTCTTATACCATTTAAATTATGGAATGGAAGGACAACTTCTTACCATTACCTCAAAATGTGGGGGTGCCTTGCAAAGGTTCTAGCATGACTGCCTAAAAAGACTAAGTTGGGAGTAAAAATAATGAACTGCATATTCATAAGTTATGTCTTGAATAGCAATGCTTATAGATTTCTGGTACATAAATCAGAAATACCAGATATTCATAAAAACATGATTATCGTATCTAGAGATATTATGTTCTTTGAAGACATCTTTTCATACAAATGGGAAGAAGAGAGGACTTTTAGAAAAAGAACACACAAGATGCGTTCAGAAACGAAATCCCCAAGGAACCAATTGGTGATGCGGAAGTTGAACCAAGAAGAAGTCAGAGATCAAAAATCTCAAAATCTTTTGGTCCAAATTTCATAGCATATGCTATTGAAAGTGAGTCTCAAACATTTAAAGAGGCTATGTCAACCCCAGAAGTCCAAATGTGAAAAGAAGCTACAAATAGCGAAATAGAATCCATTCTAAGCGATCATACTTGGGAATTGGCCAATTTACCTCTTGGCAGTAAATCAACTGGGAATAAGTAGATTTTCAAAAGAAAATTAAAACCCAATGGATCTGTCGATAAGTATAAGGTTAGATTAGTAGCCAAAAGTTATCGACAAAGGGAAGGGCTTGACTACTTCAATACTTATTCACCAATAATAAGAATAACTTCCATTCGGATGTTAATTACGATTCCAGTATTGTTCAACTTATATATTCATCAAATGGATGTCAACATTGCATTCTTAAATGGTGAATTAAATGAAGAAATATATGTGAAACATGAAGGATTTATTGTCAAAGGGCCAAGAACACAAAGTGTATAAATTGATAAAAAAAATTTATACGGTCTAAAGCAGGCTCCAAAACAATGGCATGAGAAATTTGATAGTGTCATAACAAAAAATGAATTCACTATCAATAAATGTGATAAGCGTGTATACACTAAAATAGTTGGAGATACATGTATCATTATTTGTTTATATGTAGATGACATGTTGATACTTGGGACTAATATTGAAGTTATTAAGTCCACTAAAAGAATGTTATCCAATAATTTTGATATGAAGGATCTGAGAGTTGCTGATGTAATTTTAGAAATTAAAATCACAAGAACACCAGATAAAATCACTCTATCTCAATCTCACGCGTGGAGAAGATGATAGAAAGATTCAAGGAGCAAAGGATAAAATAAAATGCAAATCATTTTCTCCCACACATCTATCTTCGCAAGAATACAGGAACTGGAGTACGACAGTTGGAGTATTCTCAGATTATCAGAAGTCTAATATATTTAATGAATTGCACTACACTCGATATTACTTATGTTGTAAGCAAATTAAGTAGATACACTAATAACCCTAGTGAAAATTATTGGACTGTTTTACTACGAGTATTAGGTTATGTATCCACATACCAAGGAATATGTCTTGAGATATGAACAGTATCTACCTGTACTTGAAGGATACAGCGATGCTAATTAGATTGTTGATTCTGAGAATTCAAAATCAACTAGCGGATATTTACTCTTGGAGGAGCAGCGGTATCTTGAAAATCTTTCAAACAAACATGTATTGCCCATTCCATAATGGAATCGAAATTCATAGCCTTAGACAAGACTAAGGAAGAAGCAGAATGGTTTCGACAATTTTTGAAAGATATACCATTATGGCCAAAGCCAGTACCCGCCATATGCATTCACTGCGATAATCAAGTAGCAATATCTAGGCACAAAATTTTATATATAACGATAAGTCTAGACATATCCGTCGTAGACATAATACCGTTATGCAGTTGCTCTCAAATGGAATTATCTCTATTGACTTTATATCGTCAAAAGATAATTTAGCGGATCTGTTTACTAAAGGTTTAAGTGGAGAGCGTATAAACTGCGCATCGAAGGGAATGGGTTTAAAGCCTAACCTTACCGAGTCAGCTTAATGAAAATCTCACTTAGCGACTGGAGATCCCACGGACTAAGTTCAAGAGAAAAAATTAGTTATGATTGACTCTGCGAGTAAGCACTTAGGAGCTTGACTCCAACCTATTCCTATGATGCACCCAAATGTTTCCTACAAGTAGATTAAGGATAAGCTTAACGCTTTTAATGTTGCTTATATCTTGTTATTAAAACAAGTGAGGTAGAGTAGACTACTCTTAATAGGACGATCACCTATGTAAGTATAAAGTTGGGTCGGTTTATTAGGAATCTCTATGGAGGCTGTTATTCCCTAAAGATACTCTCTGAAACTAAGAATGTTCAGGGTCAAAATGGACACAACTGAGAACCAAAGTTGATTTTGAAAAGTTACTATTTGAAGCTTGTTGACTTGGCTTACAACAACGGCTGACAGTTCAAGACTTAGTTCACTGATTAGCCAGTAAATCCGATAAAGATTTCGCTATGGAAGGCTCAAGACGTAGTTCACCTATCCGGATGCAGTTTCTTCTCTAAAGTATCTTTCACTATAAAGTCAGTCTATTTATGTGTCAATTTCTTGAATCTCCATTCATTGTGAGGGATTGTTGGAAAAATGAAGAATTAAAATATGAATCTTTGAGCTGAATTAAGGCGAAATTTGTTAGTGGAATCAAACGAATAATGGTTGGAGTGTGTTCTCCTTCTATTGGGGATGAACATGGTATATTTACATGTTTAATTTCATTTTAAAATAAATGAGATATTCAAGTCTAAAGTTTGCCTAATTCAACACTAAAAGGGACTAAAGGTAATTAAAAGTATTTAGTCCTACAATGGATATGGGATAAACAATTGAAGTGTATAAATAGAGGAAAATGGGAATAAAGTGCGTGCCCTTTGGGTACTTGTAGTTTTCGCGCGCGATTGGGGAAAACCATGCCCACACGCGCGCCGCCGCCGCCGCCCCCGTGCGCCCGCCCGGCGCCGGGGCTCGGGACACGGGCACGGGCCTGGGCGTGGGTGCGGGTGCAACCCGGCCGAGCTTTTTTTGAACGGGCCATACTGGTTTGGTGCTACAGCGGGTCTCGACCCGACCTGCTCCGCTACCATCGCGCCGCGCTGCAACGGTTGGAAAGAACCGCTGCAGCGGTTCCTTTCTGGAACAGCTACAACGGTTCAGACAGGAGCCGTCGCAACTGTCCTTGGATGGTTCTGCCTTCCAACAGATTCCCAGGAACGCTATAAACAGCGCTTCTCTCTGTGGATTAAAACATAGCGAAAGCAAACAATCTCTCATCTTCCTCTTACAGAACTGAGAAAAGAATCAGTGTCTGATAAATTCAGATTTGAAAGTAAAATCTGAAAAAAAGATCAGTTCTAAAAGAAGGCTTAGAAAATTCAACAGATTCTTAAATAGAATTGTTGTCCGAATCTTTGTCTTCCTTAGACATTAATTCTTCTCTCCCTCTTTTCTCTACAATAGATAATCCTTCAAAGTTAAGACAAATATTCTCCCTGAAATTTATCTTCATCCTACTGCATGAAGGTACTGATTAACTACGGTTTGACTGTATGATGATTTAGTAGTGCTAAAAGTGTTGTATCTTGGGAGACCAGTGTTCAGTAACTCGTTAGCACCGAAACGGGGGACGCAATTATCTTAAGGAGATTCGCTACATGCGTACCTCACTCCAATTGTTGTATAAGTGAACTAACATTTTTTATACAAGGGTTATACTAAAATATTTATGCTCATAAATATTACAGTATATTGAGACTGACTAATACTAGTCTAATTGGTGTTTAACCAAGGAAGATAATTGAAAGGTGGTTCTTTAATTAAGAAACGTTCTACTGAACGAAAAACCTCCCACCTGATATTCACCGACCTGGCCAATTAGATCGGTGACATTGATTAGTTGTCAGATCGACTCTTGCACCTAACACCTTTCACCTAGGATCGACCAAGTGTGGTCAGATGTCCACACTGGATTTTTTTTATTTTTTTTATTTTTTTTAAGAACATCCTAAAGTAGCTTTTATAAAAAAAAAAAAAATTGAAAGCTAATCTTAATGTTATTACATAACATACCTTTAATTTGTTTATTACTTTTTTATTCATAAGAGAAGGAAAAAAACATGCGGTTTAGCTTGGCTGATAAGCCAAGTCTTGGCCTTGCTTATTGTTCTTTTTATTTTTATTTATTTATTTTAGCTTACTAATAATACACAATGAACTAAAATGTTACAGTTAAATTTCTTAAAAATTTTAAATAAAAATATTAATAATAATATTGACAATCTAAAGATTACAATAAATAGAGAAAATAACAAATCTAAATTATATTTTACTTCAAAAGTTGACTCCTATTATATACCAAAAGTAATTAGAATGTATGTAATAATGTAAAAATTCTATAAAAAATAAGTAATTAAACCTAAGGATCATAATTCTTAATTTAAAGATATGGTGTAAACTAATTTGTTTTCCCTAATTAAAATTTGACCACGACAACTATTGTTTCCATGTGTATAACATTTTACCAGAACAAGGATTGGTATTTATTCTGATTTCATTCACTTAATATTATTTGAGTACAAGTTATCCTATCTAATTATTTTCATTGATAATTTTTGTTAAAATATCGATGTAGCAAACAAACGCTCAGTGATGGAGACTTCTCCGGGGATAACAACCTCCAGCTCACTTGTCGGAATTGGGCCGGGGATCACCGTTGAGACCGTCATCCTCCGCTGCCCATGAAAATGACAGGACTACAGCAGTTAATTTGGCTGAAGAACAAGGATTCAACATTCATCAGGTGTACCATATAATGTGTTTGTATCCGGTCCGGCTTGCTTGCACGTCCTTGTTGCTTGGTTTTTCACGAACTAGGATTAGATTTAAGTTTGTATTTTTCAGATCTCAGAGTCACGTCTCCTTCCAAGAGTGACTCGGGCACACAACTGTATCCAGCATGAATGGCTTAATTACTTAGAATTACTTTGCTTTGAAATCCTCCTCTCAAGTGTCACCTGCAGAGGAATTGAGTTCCTCAGGAGCATCCATCAATACCGACTTCATCCAGATCGGCGAGCATACCCAGGTGTTGACATCATGCTTTGCGAGAGCGACAAGCATTGGCGAGCAATCGTTCTAGTCAGTCGAGAGCACCTTCATCTTCCTAGCCAATTCTACAGGCTTGCAGACTTGGTCGTCCTAGGCCATGTCGTTTCAGCAAATCAGACACATTTTTGGTCTTTCTAGTTTGACAAGAGCTTGATGGGAATGTTGTGATAGTCAATGACAGCCAAGGATATGAAAGATGCAGCAAGCGCAGCTAAGACTTCGGTGATTGCTTCATTGAACGAAAGCAACGATTGGCTTTGAAATCGCAGGAGAATCGTACTTTCACACCAGTGTAGCATTTGATCCAGAATCCAAGGAGTTAAGATGTCATCTTCTATTATAACCCATATCATGTGGTGTGAGTATGGTCTGTGTATTTATTTTGTCACATATCTTATTAAACTTTTTTGAAATATAGATTGCACAGGTAAGGCTCTCTATATATAAAGGGGGGCATTAAAAAAAACAAAAAAGAAAGTACTTACTACAGTAAGATTATTGAAAGGGCATGCTACCTGAGGAATGACTGACTATATACAGTTCTTTACCGTTCAGATTTAATGCAAAAAAAGATTGAAGAAACATTAATCAACTTCCAAAACAACTTTACCAGGTACAAGTCTCTTCTCTTTTGCTTCATGAGCCTCCCTAACCTGGGTGATAGGAAATGTCTTCTCCACAGGAATTTTCATCTTCCCAGCTTCAGATAGCCGTCGAATCTCATCCAATCCTTCAGCATCGGCCCTCATGTACGTCCAACAATACTCTACAAAAACCAAATCATGATGGATTAGATTTTGTACAAAAGCGGTTAAATGGGAGCCCATATGAACCAAAAAATAAATAGATTTTCAGGAGACGCAGCCAAGAATGTCAGGCACATGTCCTTAGACAAAGATGGTTCAAAGTTACTCGTATGGGGCTGTTTGGTTGCAAGGAAGTGGACGGAAGTAAGGAAATAGGGAAGTATAATTGCTTACTTCCCTATCTATCCAAACACCGGAAAAGGAAAATATGAAAACTCCTTTCCTTTTCTCTTTTCTCTTTTACACAATCATTTCCTCACTTCCAGAGTGTTACAGTTAATTTTGTGGTCATGTAAATCTCATTTGTAATAAGTTGTAACACAAAACAGTTAATTTTTTGATCATATAAATTTCACTTGCATTCTAATTACAGTCCATTTTTTATTTTTCTTAATTAATTTTTATTTTAATATTATTTTACGGTCAACTTTATGGTCAACTTTTCCACTTCCACTTTTACATAGGGGCTGTTTGGATTCAAGGAATTGGGTGGAAGTGAGGAAGTGGGAAGTGTCTTTTCTCATTTCCGCTGTTCATCCAAACACCGGAAAAGGAAATGGAAAAAGTTCTTTTCCTTCTCTCTTTTCTCCTTTACACAACGTTTTCCTCACTTCCAGAGTGCTACAGTTAATTTTGTGGTCATGTAAATCTCATTTGTAATAAATTGTAGCACAAAACAGTTAATTTTTTACTCATGTAAATCTCACTTGCATTCTAATTACAGTCTAATTTTTATTTTTCTTAATTAGTTTTTAATTTAATATTATTTTGCGGTCAACTTTGTAGTCAACTTTTTCACTTTCACTTTCACATTACCATCTAAACACCGGAAAAGACATAACATTTTCCAAACCACACTTCCCAACAACATCCAAACACCAGAAACTTACTAACCAATTTCCATGTTCCAAAGGGAACTATTACCACTTCCTCACTTCTTCACTTCCTCACTTCCACTCTTAACCAAACAGGCCCATAACCATCCAAACACCGGAAAAGACAAAACATTTTTCAAATCACACTTCCCAACAACATCCAAACACTAGAAAACTTACTAACCAGTTCCCAAGTTCCAAAGGGATATATTACCACTTCCTCAATTCCTCACTTCCTCACTTCCACCCTTAACCAAACAGGCTCGCTAGGGGGTGTTTGGTTGCAAGGAAGTGAGCGGAAGTAAGAAAATGGGGAAGTATAATTGCTCACTTCCCTATCTATCCAAACACCAGAAAAGAAAAATAAGAAAACTCATTTTCCTTTTCTCTTTTCTCTTGTACACAACAATTTCCTCACTTCCAGAGTGTTACAGTTAATTTTATGGTCATGTAAATCTCATTTTAATAAGTTGTACCACAAAACAGTTAATTTTTTGATCATGTAAATCTCACTTGCATTCTAATTACAGTCCATTTTTTATTTTTCTTAATTCATTTTTATTTTAATAATATCTTGCGGTCAACTTTGTGGTCAACTTTTTCACTTTCACTTTCACATTACCATCTAAACACTAGAAAAGACAAAATATTTTTCAAACCACACTTCCCAACAACATCCAAACACCGAAAAACTTACTAACCAATTCCCAAGTTCCAAAAGGAACTATTATCACTTCCTCACTTCCACCCTGAACCAAACAGGCCGTAGTGAAGAAACTCATACAACAATTTATAAAGAACATTAGGTTTTCCGAGTTTCTGCCAAGCACATCTTCAACTAATATAAGGATAACAAGGAGTATAAATACTTAATATCAACCAAGGATGAAGAATTAAGAAAATACCAACATGAACCTGGAACAGGTATCAATATGAATCTAAATCTAAACTTTGCAAAATAAGGTTGACTTCTCATCTTCTTCACAGGATTGCAGGATAAAGCTTCAACCATTCAAAGTCAAACAACTTTAACCACCTAGAGAGGTCCAGTGGTGGCCTCAAAGTTACCCACCCACCCCAATGACACACACACACACACACACACACACACACAAAAAGAAAGAAAGAAACAAGGATGAAAAAGATATCCATAATAAGAAAGCCTATTGTAAGAGCAGTGGTGTTTGGAGATAGTTCGACTAGTCAAGAAAAAACAAAAAAAATTATGCATGCAACGTGTGGGTTCTATAGACCTAACCTTTGTGTACTATATTAAGTTAGATGAAAAAAGTAAGAGTAACCAAATGACTGAAGATAACAGACAAGCAGTAATTATCAAATGTCACTAGTGCTAAGGTAATATGTGAGGCTAAGGGCAGGCAGTACAGTTCATGAGATCACAAAATGATTATTACGGACTCATTAGGTACTTTGTAACTCTAAATGCAAAGGTGCAAACAGTGTGTTCCCAAAGAGGCTGCAATGCTTTCTCCTAGAAGACTGTAATGTTCATCTGGGTGATGACTGTTACTTTGCAAAAGGGTAATATGAGAAGACAAGTTTGTAAATGATGAATCAAACTACTTATCGACACCATTACATCAAAATCATTTGATTCACTCATTAACTACAGGAAACATACATCAAATTCTATGTGAATGACTTAAACTCAGAGAGGATCGAGTACATTATTAAAGAAGGCAACAATATGTCGACCGATAAATACACATAAGTGATTTGGTACAGAAAACAAATTGTGGTCAGCAAGTTGAGGGTCAAATGTTGGGGGAACAACCGAGTCATGACCAAATCATGTCTGGTATAATGTATTATGTTGAAGGCTTGAAGCCCTTATGCACCTAGCAATATAATATTGTTATTAGTACAGTACATTTTGACAGTACAACTTATTTTGGTTGTCCATGTGTTAAATAAAAAAGAAGATCGAATGAGTCTAAAAACATAATTAGTGTTATTGAATAATTTAACCAGGTCAGGGGGATGCAAGTGTAGCTCCTTATGATTGACCCTTTTGCAGTGTTATCGAGACATTTCAAATGATAGGTCTTTCAAAGGAGTAATGTTCATAACGTTGAAGGGAGTAGTCGCGTAACAGGTCAAACATGGTCTCCAATGACATTTGAAAAAAAAACAAGGAAAACTAGCAGAAGTGGGCTAAATTATATTAATATGACTGGTATTGTGCAGGAGGATCTTTATTAAAACTAGGGCTTCAAGAAATTATGCTGTGTCAATTGATGTAACATAACATACTCTGTGGTCCTTGACCTTTACCTTCACAAAATAGTTTTCCCTTTATAAAAAATCAACTAATTTTCCAAAATAAAACACAAGGAACAAAGAAAAATATAAAAGAAAAATACCTCCATGAGATTATTTCATACCTATTCCATGAGAATATCGGTACTGGATTTGCTTCTTTAGTAAAACAGCTGTAGCAGTAGGAAGACCAATAGCTAACCCATATCTATCAGCAATGGATGCTGCTTCTCCCTATCATAAGGGGAAAAAAAAACTTTGAAGTAATTAATAAAGCAACTAAACACAATATGAAAACAAATATTAAACCTACTGAGCTACCTGTAGTGTCATATAGTGTCCGCCTCTCCTCAGAAGGTTAATACCTAGTCTTTCAGTTTCTGGTATCCCTATCGTGTCAAGAACAGCATCAAATTGTCCTTTGATCACTAACTCAATATCCTGTGAATAAAGGACACGTGAACTGGTTAGAATAAACCAGATGCAACATGTATCCAAATAAAAGGAGATTTGTGAAACTGATCAATCTCAAACATGAAAAGGTCACAATCATTATTCTGCACTTTTTGTAAATATGAGAGAAAATGCTCAAAAGAAATGTCCTTTTCCTTTCTACTTCATGTATGTGCTCATAAGACAGTTATATAATTAGTTGGATTTGTTCCACATGTCATTATGAGAACACTACACATACAATTTTGCATAAGCAGGAAGTATACATGTTCTGCATGACTCATGCGAGACTCGTAGATACTAAGATACATTCCTTGTGACTATAAAGGACTTGCACTTGACATTCCTATCTATAACAGATATGTCAAGAAGAAACCACATAACCTATGTACATCTTAATATTCAACATATTATTTCCAGGCCTCCAACCATATGAAATCATCCACCATATGCATAGATTACCAAGCTCCAATATTTATTTCATTATTCAGAGTACTGTTGATGGTTTGCGTTTCTTGACGCTCACATATACTATAGAAGTATTGTAACAAAGAAGGTAAAATTTACCAATGAGAGACATTTTTATTTCCTAGTGACTATTACCCAGGTCACAACTATAGAAAGGGGCTAAGACTTCGTACATGTATTAAGTCAGATAATCTTAATGGACAGAAAGGTTTAGGATTAATACCTCAGTCATATAATCAATTGCTTGCTCAGCACCAAATGCCAGGACACGTTCAATGCTTTGGCTTCCACATGTAGTTGTTACAATGCAGCCTGCAGCTGCTGACAGCTGAATTGCTGCTAATCCAACTGCACCACCTCCACCTAACACCAATACTCTTTGTCTGCAAATCTAATACTGGATGTTCAGAAAATGCTGGAAAGATAATTACCTTCTTTCAGGGGCTGTTTGGTTAGGGGCGGAAGTGAGGAAGTAGTAATAGTTCCCTTTGAAACTTAGGAATTAGTTAGTGAGTTTTTCGGTGTTTGGATGTTGTTGGGAAGTGTGATTTGAAAAATGTTATATCTTTTCCGGTATTTGGATGGGGTAATATGAAAGTGAAAGTGAAAATTTTGATCACAAAGTTGACCGCAAAATAATATTAAAATAAAAATTATTAAGAAAAATAATAATTAGATTGTAATTAGAATGCAAGTGAGATTTACATGACCACAAAATTAACTGTTTTGAGCTACAACTTATTACAAATGAGATTTACATGACCACAAAATTAACTGTAGCACCCCAGAAGTGAGGAAGTAATTGTGTAAAAGGGAAAAGAGAAAAGAAAAAGGGGTTTTCTCATTTTCCTTTTCTGATGTTTGGATAGATAGGGAAGTGAGCAATTATACTTCCCCATTTTCTTACTTCCGCTCACTTCCTTGCAACCAAACACGCCCTCAAATAAACTGGCAGAGCATCTTCTTTGAATTTAGATAGACATACACAAAAGACATCATCATCATCACGACCATCTAAATTTCTCATCAAAATGGGTCAATCATGAAGGGAACCTCACACTATTTAGGTCCATGAAAGATTGGATAAATTTCAAGATTGGTGGTTAACTTGATGTCAATCCCAGAATCTGGTGACAAATTCCTGGCAAAGGAAGATAGCAAGCTATGGGCTTACCATAAATCGTCGAAGCCCCGTTCACGTGTAGGAAAGTCTACATTATTGGACATACAGTTAGCACAAACTGCAACCAAAAATTCTCTTAAAGTAGAGTCCAGACGAAGGGGAAAGATGATAGACTTACTATAGGGATTTCAAGCAATCAGTTTGTGGTTCTGGACAAGTTAATCTTGCAAACTGAAGTTTCCTAGGAGAAGAGGCGTGGGGAGAGGAAAAAAGTGTAGGGTGGCCATGAAAGAAAGTTTTTTTTTTGTGTGTGTGTGTGTGTGTGTGTGGGTGGGTGGGTGGGGGGGGGGGGGGGGGGGGGGGGGGAGGAGAGAGAGAGAGAGAGAGAGAGAGAGAGGTAGGTCAGGGATTTCAATGTAGATCAAATTTAGAGATGAGAAAAAAAAATTAAAAATTAGACTCTGGAGGGAAAGATGAGAGACTTATCATAGGAATTTCGACTCTAAAAGCATGTTACAGCAGACCTCATCCATATGAAATTACTAGGAAACGGATTCAACTCTAGGGCATGATATAGTAGATGAGAATTTCTTCTCCCAGATAGTTTTATTATAAGACTAATCATTTAATAAGTAAATGTATTCTTGGATTGCACCATTATTGTCATAAAGTTAACGAGAGAATGCAAGATAAGCTTAAGAGTTCAGACCATATATTTACTATTTTTCTATTGACGGTAGATATGGAATATGGAGAAACAAAAAAAAACCTTGTAAATTATTCAAAAAAAAAACACACAGCCTTGCAGAAGGGAAGTATTTGAAACAATAAATCAGAACAATAACAGTAGATGGGAAGGCAATAACAAAAAATTAGATATAAGAGAAAAAAAGGCCAAAGAAATGAAAATGGAACTTAACCAGTAAGAGAGTAATTAAATAAATGATAGCTTTAATAGTACAAAATGCACACTGCACGTTCTCAAACTACAGTTTTTCGAGACACCTACTTGCCTAGATGTATCATGCATCTGCTCTTTTTTTTCTGTAGTCGCTATTAGCTAGATGTATCTGCTCTTAAAATATGGTTTTTGAATGTTAATACACATAAACAAGTCTGGTGCCCATGTATCCTTGTTCTTTTAAAAGAATTTCCATGTAGCCAAGTTGCTTCTGTATCGTGATCCGCGTTCATGCTTCTTAGATGGAAACTGATGCAAGCACATCTTAGGAATTTCAAGATTATAGTGGAAATTACCCTTGATAGAAGTGAATGAGATAAAAAAATAATAAAAGATTTACATAGCTGACCCAAAACAAAATATAATTATAGGCTTCACTGTTTGGTGCCAATATTGCCTTCTTTGTTGCATTTAATATTCATTTTAATAACCATAACCACCATGAGCAGCTATGGAAGTTTAGTGCTTTCATATTTGTATTAGGGTAAATTGCAGAAAACCCCATGTGCTAGCCTTTTGCAGAAAACCCCTATGTTCTATTGAAATGAGCAGAAAAACCCAGTTAGTCTATCGAATTCACCAGAAAACATGCATGTAGTGTTATAAGAATTGACAGAAAATCTCCCTGCAAATATTAGATTTGCCAGAGAATACATCTGTTCTAGCTAAGATTTGCCAAAAACTGTCGTGCACTGTCTTAGGTTTGACAGAAACTACTAAATCTTACAATAATAGTACATGGGGCTTTCTGGTGACTTCAATAAAACAGAGGGGCTTGTTGGTGAACAGGGACTTTTCCGGTCAAGGGGGTTTTCAGCAATTTACCCATTGCATTATTATAATGGACCTTTATGGTTGTTTCCATGATCAACATCTAGAAAATTTTCACTCAACGTTGCCTTGGAAAATTCTAGTATTCATTACCGAGCTATGAGACATCGAGACAGCATCAATAAGAAACCAGGTTGGATCATAAAGCAGTCATTCTTGCAGATACAAGTAAAAAAAACTATATGCAGAATGTTAGAAATAAAAATGTGTGTTCATGAATCTAAAAGGAATCAGGAAAATTTTGCGAGCACATGAGGTTGAACCCTCCATGAGTTCAATAAATCACTCCACTATAATATTATATCCGAGTCATGGTATGATTTCACATACCCTTTGGAAATTCTAGCAGTACTTTTCAAAGCACGCCATGCGGTCAAAGCAGCAAAAGGAATGGCACTTGCCTCCTACAAAATCACAATGATCCTCAAGTCAGAAACCTGCACATAGTTAAAGAAATTTCCACCCTACCAAGAGCGTTTCTGTTTAGTATTAACTGCTGCCTATTTAATGTCTAGCATAACTCGAAAGGCATGAAGCTTGGAAAACATATATAAATAACTGAGGACAACCTCCAAGGCTCCAAGTATTACGAGAGGACCATGTTGATACAGTGTAAAGTACTCCAAAGTAAAACCTCACAGTGTAATTTACTAAAGCTCAACTCTTTTCAGGAGATATAAAAGCTTAACAGATCTCAAGTAGTTGCCCCTCTAGTCTATCCTGAACCATTTTTATATCTGATCATAGCAGTC
The DNA here is from genome assembly GCA_038442645.1 of Agave tequilana. Lineage (NCBI taxonomy): Eukaryota > Viridiplantae > Streptophyta > Magnoliopsida > Asparagales > Asparagaceae > Agave > Agave tequilana. The sequence goes on along the minus strand of JAVJIF010019539.1, from coordinate 5,318 downwards.
TCAGACTCTCCGAGAATAAATAGGACCATATATGTCAATCTAACATCACTCCATAATTCACCACACAAGCTTTTACATGAATTGATATGTGTCCGACCAAACAGTTACTTATAAGGTATATCAAGCAAGGATCTGGCATAAACCACCTAACCATGAGTCCTCCAAGTTTACCATGTGTTTCTATGGCTCACTGAATCTGAGTTGTGTTGTTGTTTCATATAGCCAACATTGTCTAGATCTGTGGTAAAGGGATTAACTATGGGTTGGGGGAACTTTCAAATTCAAGTGCTATGACTGAGCCCAAAATAAAATGAAAAAAGAAAAAAGAAAGAAAAAGAAATCAGAATGGGAAAAAAAAAATATTGTTGCTTCAGATTATCATTAAGATACGTGCTTCTTAAGAACATTCCTTTTGACCAGTAATTTTACCCTAAATGTTTACTGATTCTATGGTCAAATTTCATGAAGGTGATGATGGGCTTATTGGAACACTTATTTTTTCTTTTTCCTTTTTTATTTTCTTTTTTGAGCTAAGAATGTATGTGGCACGCTCTTCTGTTAAGCTACATTTTAAGCTTCTTGTTAGATTTATATTAAGTTACATCCATGGATAGTAAAAACTTTACACTGATACTACAGGTCACCACCATGAGAGGGCATGACTGACAATATAAAAGTTGCTATTTTAATTTGAGTCAGCTTTTTGAAAATTTAACCCCTCTGGTATATCTTGGAAGTTGTCTAATTCTCATACATGAACCTTACCTTGCTTCATGTGTATCTCCATTATATTTAAAAGCAAGTCTGTATGTTTCTGCAGTTTCTCAACATATTGAAAATATCATTCAACAAGTTTAGAGATAAAAATGAAATATACAAAACATTAAGTGTTAATTATATAACTCCCAATGTTCCTTTGGAATTCAGGAAAATTCATCGCATTATGAATATTTTCCATTTTGAGGTTCCTGTTGTATTAATATTTTAAATCAACTGCTTATGTAAATGTTTGAAATGGCAAAAAAAAAAAAATTCTACAAAAAGTAACTTCTCATCTACTAGTTTTTTGCAACAACTGTACAACATAGAAACAGCAACAAGACCAGAGTTAGTTTGTATATTCGGAGAATATCAATATAAACAAAGTTTAAAAATAAAAGCAAACTAGAACTGACCATATAGTTCCCAAAATAAAACCTGCTCAAGAGTTATGATATACACCAATAATATAGTAAAAGATTCTAAAGGGTTATTAAAATCATAAAACTGCAGTTATTGCGGAGAATAGACCTTGCCTTCCCACTACCAATTTTTCCCTAGTTTTAGAGAGATTTTTAAGAGTTGCTCCTTGGTCACATTAATTTCAATTATCAGGCTACCTCAGTCTCCCTACCCGGACTGGTCTACTAAACTATACGGTCAGCCTCTTCCTTTTCTATACATTGTTGGGCTTGGGCAAGAAAATTGGCAATGAATTGAACAGTAGAAGGTTGACAACATGTTGAACATGTAGAAAGCTCAATCAGATTCCACCCATTTATCCATCTTTATTATGAGCTCTGCTGCAAACAGACCCAACTTGATGGGAGACGCTGGGATGATGACGGCAATGAGGAGAATTCATTGGAATTAACCAGTTAAGCAAAAATAGTCATGCATCACATGACATGCCCTGATCTACTCCAATGGAAGGTAAAAAAAAACATGAGATCTTCTGAAGGGAAAAAGAATATTCGGTATTTGAGATAGCAGCTACAAAGTCAGTTTTGTTAGTCAAAGATAAAGGTGATTGCTAGCATTCTACACCTTTGGTTATGTTGAAACGAAGGATACAATTGTTCAGTGATTTAGGAAATTAAAAGAAAACAACAAAAAACAAATTTTTTGCAATTTTGTGGATCTTGCATGGTAAGCTTCAAATTTTTCTTGCTTGCGCATATTATGACAGGAATTCTACCATGATCGCACCAATGCAGAATAAAAATAGTATAAAAAAAATAACAACTTATCATAGAAAGATGTTCCTATTATGAATAACATTCTTCCCATAATTAGTAATAGCAACCCATAGCAATGGAAGTCAGTACACGGCTCATCCTCTAGTTAAACTGATTCATAATAATTTAACTTTTCCTCATGTCAGTACATCGTTATGATGTGGCTCAATGGTACCTATTATAAAAGTTTATCCCCCTCCTCATTTGAACTTTTTACTTCAGGAGAATTGTGCAGAGTTGGTGCCTAGTTGCAGGAGTTTGAAATACCTATATAATAAGATCCTAGGTCAATTGTGGAACTGAAACACAAGAATTCGCATAAGGTAATAGGTATTAGCCTCTGAAACTGATAGCAGTACTACCAAGGTTGAGTGGGCATAGGTGGGTTGTTGGTAGGTGTATGGGGAGGGGATGACATCAAACTTTCCATCTTTTCCTGTAACATGAGAGTTGGGCATCATTTTCAACCCCATTTTTTGCTAAAAAGGCTGCATATATGTCCATGAACAAGAAAAGTCATCTGTCCTCTATGGACGAACAATGCAGAATTGGAAAGATTCTAGGTTTGTGTTCATTTACATAACAAAGCCTCTAATAAATAAATGTGTAAACTAGAAAGGAGTCAATAATGTTTCCAAGAATAGTGGTTATATTTTGGCATCATTATCGGAAGGTCCTCGGTTAATTCAAATGAAATGATATAACCAATTGGTCTTATGCTCATCTTGAAAAATTTTAGACATTTGGCATTTGGTATGCAAAGTCCAAACATCTTAAAGCAGTCTTTTCAATGTATCATCATCTTCACTGTATGCAACTACAAAACTTGGAGAGGCAGTGTAGACAAAGTCATGTCCATGAAATTGGTGAAATCCTCCCGACAATTTTAAAGGTTTATTGCAAAGAAAGATGAGCATTTTTTTAAAAAAATAATAGCAATGATTTTGGTGACAGACTTATTGAAGACATGTCACTCGGAATTGGAATTTGAAAGAAATTATTTACAAGTGGAATTAATGAGAACATCACTAATTGAATTAAATTAAATAATTAAATGACAGTTCTCATCATTTTTTTTAATCTATGCGCTTTTACAAATCAAAATTACATTGAAAGTTTAAAATTTTATATAAATTTATTTTTTATTTCACGTGCATTTGCATGTGCCAGAAAATCTAGTTATCTTTAATACATAAACTTGAAACTCAGTTTCATGGAATCTAAAAAGCATTACATGAATCATCTCATTGAAGTCTTTTCACCCATATTTAATGTCAATTGATATGTCATATCGCCATGTATCAATTAGGAAAAAGGATGCAAGAAGTCTAAATTATGTCATTCCTCAATGGTGCCAAATGCTTAGGCATCCATAACAATCAAATTTTAATCATGCAAGCTAAACTCAAGGAAGAATATCATCATCATCTAAGCTCTTTTGCCATTAAAATGGCAAACACAAGGCTCCATGAAAGATTTGATAAAGTTTCATCACTGGCTCACAACCAAACGCCAACCTTCTCTTAATTAGTGCTAAGATCTCACCAAGAATAATATATATAAGAGGGGCTCTCCATAATCCTAGAAGACAAGTTGGCATCCTTCAAATTCTCATATACTAGGGAAAATAGTCTAGAATAGGGAAAGTTGATTGATTTGATTGATAGATAGAAGTTAATTGAAATGTATACATCGTGACACGATAAATCAATTTTATTACAAATCATCATCCATGTGCAATCAATGCGCAAATCCTCATGATTATGAATATAAGATTTCCTCGTCAGAAAAGAAAACTTTTAGAACTCTTAGATCCAAGACATAATGCATAGACTTGGTAAATAATTAACTTAAGTAAAACAACAATAAACATGCATTAAACTCATCAACTATTTTTTTCCTTTTCTCTAGAAGAAACCATGAAACATTACATTGTCCAAGTAAAATAGAGATTATGGTGTTCTTATAGACCAATCATATGTTATCATAATAAACACTGAATGACACATGGCTTTGTAGAACTCTTATCTAAGACATAATGCACAAACTTGTGAAATAATTGATGTACGAGAAAAACACAAATGTGTGTATCTTTGTATTAAAACTCATGATAATTAATTTCTAGTGTTAATGGATTAAAGTAGTAAATGTTACTTTGTCCAAATAACATAGAGATATCAATTAAAATAAGGCAGGTTTGGTGCTCCAATAGTGCAATCTGTGAGTGCAATTGGGTTGGGGTTGATCTCCATGTATTAAAAATCAACTGTACAACAACAACAACTAAGCCATTTGTCCCAAGTATTTGGGGTAGGCTACATGAACCAAAAGAGAATTACGCCGGATCGGGCACCTGAATTAGCTTTTTCCACTCATTCCTATCGAGGAACATGGCTTCACTAAGACCTTTAGCCTCTATATCTTGTCGTATTACCTCCATCCATGTTTTCTTCGGTCTTCCCTGCGCTCTTCTAACTTGCCCTAAATTAATATACTCTACTCACCGAACTAGCGCATCTGTAGGTCTACGTCGCACATGACCAAACCATCGTGGACGGTTTTCTCTCATCTTCTCTTTTATAGAGGCTACACCTATTTTAGTATGAATATCCTCATTTCTCACCTTATCTCTTCGCGTGTTACCACACATCCAACGAAGCATGCGCATCTCTGCTACACTCATCTTCTGGGCATGATGTCTCTTTATAACTCAACATTCTGTGTCATATAACAAAGTTGGTCTAATAACAGTCCGATAAAACTTTCCCTTCAGTCATAACGGAATGTTACGATCACATAAAACTCCTGTTGCGCTCCTCCATTTCAACCAACCGGCTTGAATTCTATGGTTGACATCACTATCAATCTTCCCATCCTTTTGAATAATAGAACCCAAATACTTAAAATGACTGCTCATCGGTATTTATCCAGCTGTGCAAAAAATAATAAGATTAGACATATCCAGCTCACTCCTTATGATCACACAACGAACGGTTTTCAATAGCACACCAAATGCAAGCACTTGATGAGGGGGCAGAAATATCTATTTTTTTAATTTTTTTTTAATTTTTTGCACGTTTAGGTTTTAGAGGATGGAGATGAAGATGAACAATTGGGATCATCCAAAAATTAAGCCATTCAGAATCTACAAGTTGCCCCCTCACACAAGTTTTGTGAGGGTGTCACCTTAGGTTCTGTTTCTCATCTACTATATATAATTAGAATTGGGGAGTGTATCCAGTCGTCGCGACCGACTACACAGCCCAATCGATTTTTTTTATTTTTTTATTTTGGCATCATATCAACCATGGGCAGCCCAAG
>JAVJIF010019538.1:0-100284 GCA_038442645.1 Agave tequilana | reverse complement strand
AGGAGAAAAAGAATTTGATATGTTTTATCTCCATACATTTGCATACATATTTTTGAGCTTTATTGTCATATATTATTATTTGTTTTATGCATGAGTTAAGGGGGAGCTTCTTTGAAGCTTAACTTTAATCCATGCATATATAACTAACTCCATGAGTTTTGTCATCATTAAAAAGGGGAGATTGTTGGCCCAAAGGCCTTCCACCCTAGTTTTGCTGATGATTAACTCATGTAGTTATGTTACTAATAATCTTGTGGTGTTTTAGTTTCAGATTCATTAACCAAGATATTGTTGATGATTAGCTTCAACAAGGAGTTTAGAAGCTTTTCATAGTGATTCCAGGGCCAAAGCTTAAATATCACACATTGTCTAGCCCATGGATGGAGTTTTGGAGCAAGTCAACTTGAAGATGAAGATCATCAAGAAGACTTAGGTATCCATAGTTTAGATAGTGTGTTTTAGATCCATTTGTAAAGTTTAGTATAGTTGATATGCTCAAGTGCACAACACACAAAAGATTTATGTTTTGGATTTGGTTTTCATGAATAGTAGATCAAAACAAGTTTACTTTATTTCTATGTATATTGGATATGTTCTAGATATACATACATGCTTTAAACTTGCTAGACAAACTTATTTTGACTATCCTATTCATGTATTGAAAAATCAAGTTTGATAAAAATACAAGTGTTGATTTTTGATAAAATTTGCAAGACTCAAAAATGAATTGATATGATTGATATATGTCTTGAAATTTTTATCACAAATTTGTGTTTCAATACAAAATGTTAAAACAAGTTTTGTGGATTTTTAGAAGTGTTAAAAGATTTTTAGAAAAATATTTTACAGTGTTTTCTGACCCAGATTTCTGTTCCAGGCTTCAATCAGTCGACTAAGTCAACTGACCTAGTCGACTTGGCTAAAGTCGGTCGACCGGGCCGGTCGACCGACGTGCACAAATCTGTGCACGTTTGGCAGCTTTGGGACGGTCGACCGGGACGGTCGACCGGGATGAGAGCAGTGCTCTCTGTTTGTTTGGGTCGACCGGGCCGGTCGACCGTGGTTGCCCAACGGTCACATTTCTGACCGTTGGCGGTCGACCGGTCCGGTCGACCGTCAGCCTGTCAGGCTGCCACATCAGCCTAACGGCTAGTTTTCTGATGGGCTATAAATACCCCATTTGTTTGAGGTTTTCACCAAGATTTTTAGAGCTGATTTTCTCCCATTCTCTGGTTTTAAAAGAAGTTTTAAAAGAGTTTCAAGAGCAAAAAGATTCATCTTTGTTTTGTTTTGGGTTTTTAAAAAATCAAAGAAAATAGGAATTTGGGATATTTGTATTGGTTTTCATTCTCTATCTTTTACAAGAGTTTTCCCAAGTATTTTCTTTGTTGCTTGTTTCCAAAAACACCTAGTTTTCCATACTTGAGCTATCATCTATCCTAATCTATTTAGGATCTTTGTTTTGTGGAAAAGAGAGAAAAAGAGAAGTGTTTGAGGTTAAGCCTCTAAGTTGTAAACCCTCCTTGCTTTTGTTGTATCCCTCTTTGGTAGAGGTTGATCGGAGTGGTATTGTGTTTGGATCCCTCTTCGGTAGAGGTGATTGTTTTTGTATTGGCTACGGGCCTTATCCCTCTTCGGTAGAGGTGGATTGTGGTTGTATTGCCTCGGTGGCATTGAGAGAGGAGTTCAGTACTCCTATAGTGGATTGGAAATCCTACACGGTGGTGTAGGCGGGGATGTAGAGCAAGGGTGCTCGAACCTCGAAACATATCATTGTGTTTGCGTTTGATCCACTTGTCTCTAAACTCTCTCTCTTTACATTTGTGCAAAGCATCATTCATCATTCATATTACTTGCTTGCATTGTGTTGTGCCTTGCATATTCATATTGATATATCATCTTATATGCTTGGTTGTTTGTGTGTGCCTCACTTTTACTTAATCAACAAGAGCTTCACATAGCACCTCAACCCATTCAAGGGGAATCAAGAGGAGTTAGTCCAGAGCCCTTCACGGGGAATTCGGCTACACTTGTTGATTGTACAAAGTGTGTTTGCAAGATTTGCATTAGCTTCCGCACTTGGTTTTGCATTTAGTTCCTAAATTAGCACTTACACCTATTCACCCCCCCTCTAGGTGTTTTTCAAATTCTATAGTAATAAAGCTATTTATTGCCTCCTTATAAGGAATTATTTTACTCAACATATTATGCGTTGAGTTCCAACGAGTTCTTACATCTTCAGGTAATTTTTTAGCAGGTAACCCTAAACCCGAACAAATTTGTCTGAAGGTTTGCCTTCTTAGGCCGCTACTTTTAATAAATATAATAATATCTCTTATTTTTTAATATAATAATTAATTATTTTCAAACCATCTTTAAGTTAATAATATGACAAACTCATCGAATATGAAAAAAATTTCCATTCAAAATGGGTTTTAAATAATTTTTCAAATCTCAACTGCTGCAATATTTTCGCTAGCATTATCAAATGAAACAGTAAAAATTTTAGAATCAATTTTTATTCTCTAACAATACGCATTATAATTTTACTAAGATTTAAAGTATTATGAGGATGAGAACTTTTTAAAACTGATAATTCTTTTATTTAAAACCAATCAAAATCAATAAAATGTGCAGTAATAACAATATTGTGGTAGCCGTTAAGGAATTTCTAACAATCAGAAGTGAGTGCAATTTTATGGGGCAAAGATGATAAAACTGCAACTAATATTTATTTTTATTCTTTAAATACTTCAAATATTTCTAATCTTATAGTGTTCCTACTAATCGGCTCATAATCAGGATTATGAGTGGTTCTAATATAATCTGTAAATGAATCGTCTTCAGCCATACTAAAAGGCTATTCAGACCGACTAAGAAATTTTGTTAAATTTGTTTTACCTGCTGCATGATTATAACTAAAAGTGCCTAAAGTGTCACCAAAGTGCTAATTTGGGTTTGTCGTGGTTGGTGTTCGGGGTGTTTGCTCTTAATATGTCAGGCAAGTGGACTAGTTCCCGAGTTTTTGGGAAAAGAATATGAAATATCTGGGCACAACTTGCATTGAGCCTTCCTAACTCTATTAACAGTTAATTTATCAAAATATTTCCAAACTCTTGACCTAAGAGTTGTGGAGGTAGTTAATACCTCGGAGGAACTAATATGTATATGAGGAACAGTGCTAGGTACATCAGAAGAAACATTAAAATATGTGCATAGTATAAGTTGTGTGTATAAAAGTTGTGGAGTATCGTCTAGTGGCATATTAGGGCATCCCAAATATCATTACTAATATTAAAATTTTCATGAATTCTAGAACCAGAAGGTTGGCTAGATCCAGCTTGACTAGAATTGACATCCATTTTTTTTATAGGAATATAAATATCGGATTGAAAAGCTTGTAGAAAAAGATTTTACAGAGCTTGTAGAGAGAGAAAGCTTGTAGAGATTGAAGACTTGATGCATGAAGCTTAAAAAGCTTGTAGAGAGACCTTGAGCCTTGAGAAGCTTGTAAAGAATAGAACTTGTAGAGCTTGAGAAAGATGAAGAGTAGTTTTTGTTGTGTGAAATGAAGTGGGAAAGTCAAAGTATTTATACAGGAGAAGAAAGTATTTTTACAATTTTTATTTTGCAAAAAACACAAAAAAAATGCAACATATACCCGTTACGGGGGTTTTGCAAAAAAAATTTCAACCCTCCCCCAACGGCTATAATAGCCGTTGGGGTGTAGCCGGGGGGTTTTTGCAAAAATATGTTTGCAAAAAAACCCCCCAACAGCTCTTAGAGCCTTGGGCTCTTGTTCGGGCCGTGCAGGGCCGGTTTCGGCCCAGCCCGCCAAGCCCAACGGCTCTAAGAGCCGTTGAGGCATACCGGGTTGGGCCGGCCTGGACGAGCAGGCCAAGGGCCCGATGGGCCGTGCCAGGCTCGGGCACAGGCCTGGCACGGCCCATCGAGCGCTGGGCCACCAAAAGGCGGACCCAGGGCTGGCCCGCTGGAACCCTAAACCAGGGCCGGGTTTGGCCCCGGTCCTGACTGGGCTGGGCCGTGCCCGTGTGGGTTGCCGGGCCAAGCTGGCCCAATTGACAACCCTAGATACAGGAGCTACCTATCATGTATGTCCGAATATGGATTGGTTTTCTTTCTTTGAGAAGTTAGATAGATGTTTTGCTATCATGGATGATGATCATCTGTGTAAAGTGGAAGGGATAGGTACAGTTTGTATCAAGATGTTTGATGGGATGGTACGGGAACTGAAGGGAGTGAGGTATGTAGCTTAAGTGAAAAAGAATCTTATCTCTATTGGTGCCTTGGAAGCATTGGGTCACGGAGTATCTATAAGAGATGGTATTCTTAAGATGACTAGAGGCTCGATGGTGGTGTTAAAAGGTATCTGACGCAATAACCTATACTACTTGATGGGTAGTATGTTTACAGGGTGAGTGGCGACTTCTATTTCTTCAGGTGATGTTTGTATAGAGGTTTGGTATATGAGGCTCGGACATATAGGAGAAAAGTCTTTGCAAGCTCTAGCAAAGAAGAGATTATTGGAAGGTGCATTTACTTGCAATATAGAATTGGATGGACACGGCGTTCTGGACAAGAAAACGAAGGTGAAATTCGGCACCTCTACTCACCGCTCAGAAAGTCTTCTTGATTGTGTTCATGTTAGTATTTGGAGACCTGTCAAGACTGCATCACTTGGAGGTCCGGTACTTTGTCTCTTTTATTAATAATTTATCTATGCATTGTTGGATATATTCCATGAGACAAAAATTTGAAGCCCTAGATATGTTGGTGAAGTGAAAGGATATGATGGAGAAAAAGACTGGTAGGAAGATTAAGGAGCTCCAAATTAGTAATGTTGAAAAATATAAGAACCAATTCGTACAATTTGGCCAGAACACTGGTATTGGTACTCACTTCACAAATGAAATACATGGGTTGGCAAAAGAAATCAACCGCTCCTTGCTGGAGAAGATGCAGTATTTGTTGGCTAATGCACAATTAGACAGCTTGTTTGGGCTGTGGTTATTGTATATGCTAGCCATCTCATAAATGGACTGTCATCGATTGCGATAGGAGGCAAAACTCCGTTAGATATTTGGTCAGGTGGAGCTGCTCAAAATTATGATTTGTTGCGGGTATTTAGAAGTCTGACCTACTTAGTGCCAAAGATGGCAAGGTAAATCCGCGAGTAAAGAAGTTTGTGTTTTTGGGTTTCAAGAGAAATATGAAAGGCTATAAGTTATGAGACCCCGAAAATAAGAAGATTGTATTGAGTAAGCATGTCACATTTGATGAGACTTCATTGTTGAAGTCTACCGTTTCTCAGTGGGTAGAGAGGACGAAAACCAAGGATGTATTGCAGCAGGTGGAGGTTGATGCTACTCTACTACCTCTAGTTGGCTGCATTAGTAAATATTTCACTAGATGTAACACCGAGTGGAGATCATATAGTCAGTTTTAATGCTGAACAAGTTGAAGATATTGATGAGAATGTCGAATTATTTGCAGCTATTGGAACCAAGATAAATCTACGAAAGTGGGTGAAGAAGCATGAATCTCAAATTTGTGAGCGTGACAAGCTCAAATTAAAGGTCGTTGTTCTCCATAACGATATTAGTAAGGAGGTTCATATGACTCGGCCAGTTCAGTTCTCTACTATAGATTTAGTCACAGTTGCTTGAGCTCGATGAAGTTCGTTTGGATGAACTACGTATGGCTTGAACCCGTTGGGCATGGGTACATAGGCAACCACAATGCTGCAGCCAGCTGGAGTTGACATGGTGTTATGTTGTGTTCGGCTCAGATTTGAGAAATCTTCACCGAGGTGGAGAATTGTGGGGAGAGAGAGTAAAATCTTGTTGATAGAGTCTTTTAAACTTTATTGGAGTTTAGCCAAAGTTCGATACAATCAATGGTGTCAAAATACGATAGCGTGTCAGTCGTATCAATGGTGAAATTGCACAGGAGGAACCCAGCCCAGTCGACTAGACCAATGGCCTAGTCGACTAATGATATAAACAGAGAGTTGACAAATCTGTTTCACTACAGACTAGTCGACTACGCAAAATATGTAGTCGACTAATAGAAACAATTAGTCGACTAAGATATTGGCCTAGTGTCCTAGTCGACTAATAAGGCTGCAGCGAGCGACCTTGTTTCCAAATCTGATTCAGAATTTGTTTCTGATCCGAATTAGGTGTTTTTGGTTTTCTTTTCTTGTGGCTTCTTTAGCTATATAAAGAGGGGTATTGTTTCCAATATTTGTAATATGTAACCTGTAATTGATTGATTCAATAAGAACTCTCTCGCCTTACCCGAGGATGTAGGCAAATTACCGAACCTCGTTAAACCTTGTGTTCTCTCTTTCTTTTCTTTGGTTACTTGTTCGTGGGATTGTTGACTATTTACTGATGTCCCTCTTCTCTGTTGACTGTATTCCAACAAATAGATGATCAAGATTACTTGAACACTAGGCATAAATGAAGGGTTTTTGGCCCAAATTGCATATAAGTCCACAAAACGCGAGAGGAGGTTTTGGATGCTAATTCCATCACTCAGCCGGAATTGGCTTTTTAAAATGGGGTCAAATTGCATTCTCACGAGACAATTCCCTACAGTCTAACTCTTGCTAGTTTTCACTTATTTGGCAAGAATTAATTAAAATAATTGTCTAATTCTTGCTAATTCTTGTTACCAAACATGGACTTATAGTAATAATGATTTTGGTGGCTCATAGTGCCGCTTATTCTCGGAAAAAAGGGAAAATATGACTCAATTTCAGTTATTCGAAATATACAAATTAAATGCTTTTTAGCATATATACCCTCCTCTCCAAAACTTAATTTTTCGATTATATACACCCTCTAAAACTTTATTTGTACCTATATCTTCTTCTTTAATCCAAATACCTCTCTGTTGTAAATTCAAAGAGTTTGTAGTTGTACTCACCCATACAGAAGATACAAAATACCATAAATTTTATATACCTACACCTACAACTGTAGTATCCATATTTGTATTCCTCCTTTTGTTGTCCAATAATATATATATATTATTGCCCTCTTTTTGTGTATTTTTGATCCATTCCATATTCTGTACTTATTTATACCCATCTGCATTTATATGTGTTCTCCTTCCGTATTCTTGTATACTGAGAGAGACTATGTAACACCCCGCTCCCGGAATACGTACTTAGTTGCGTATTCAGATTTTTCGATCGTATTTTTCGATTTACTTCCTGTATTTGTTTTGTATTATGAATTCTTTATATGATTGTTTTGTCTTGGATCCGAATTCACGGACTTGGAGTCAGCTCTGATCTGAACCGAGAACCCGATCCTAGTGAATTGCTTGATTTGGACATTCTGGTATTCCGATTTGACCGGTTTCAGTTTTAAACATCGTTTTCCAATATTTTAGATTTTCTATGATTTTCTGGAATTTTCCTGAATTAAATTGAAAATCTTCAAAACCGGTGTCGGCCAGTGCCGCTGACCGATTCCCGGATTTTTAATTTACAAATGGATTGGAAATACTAGAAGTGCCTTTTTACATTATTTCTTAAAATCACATTTTCTATCTAAATACTTTTTCTGAGGATTTTATGAATTTATGAAAATTCCACCGGATTGGGTGTCGGCCAGTATCGCTGGTTGATTCCAGGATTTTTAGTTTACAATCGGAATTGAATTTCTGAATTCCGCTTTCACTTTACTTCTTAAAATCATATTTTATTCTTTAATACATTTTCTGGGATTTTTCGAAATTTATCAAAATCCGGCCGACCCGGTGTAAACCGTATCGGCGATTGACTTCCGGATTTTTAATTTGAAAACGGGATTTTATTTCTGAAAAACGATTTCGTATTAGTCCTCAGGATGACGTTTTCTACCTCCGGATATTTTTGGGGATTTTTCTGGGACAGTCGATTTTTCGCGACCATATTATAATATTATTATTTTTCAAATCTTATCTTTTCTCTCTTTCTTTCCTTTTCTTTTCTTCCACTGACTTCAGCCCACTCCCTCCACGTGGGCCACATCCCATCACCACACCCCCCTCTCTCATCAATCACATCCATCATCATCACCCCCCTTTTTCCTTTTTCTTTTTCTTTTCTTTCTCTTTCTTTTCTTCTTCTCTTCTCCTCATTTTTCTTCCTTCTTCTTTTCTCCATGAGAGGCCAGCACCCAACTGGCCACCACCGCCGGCGCCTCCGGCCACCACGACGCCGACGAGGAGACCCCAACTCCGGCGGCCATACCCCCTTTCCTCCATCTCCACCAACATCACCTCAATCTCCATCTTCTTCCTCCTCAAAGCCACCACCAACTCCACCTTCTTCTTCTTCATCATCTTCCTCAAATTAACCTTCACCACCACCATCTTCTCCACCACAACACCTATTTCTCCTCCTCCTCTCATCCTCTTCAACAATTCCATCACCACCAAAATCATCATCTTCACAACCACCACCCCTTCACTACATCAAGGGCCGGCCACCTCCTTAGGATTGGGGGCCGAGCTCCTCTTCGTTGGTAATATCTCCGGTGATTATTCCGGTAATCGTTCACGATTATTCCGGTAATCATTCCGGTGGCAATTGCAAACTCGCATCTGCCTATTTTCCCGCATCTGCTTACTTTCCCGCGTCTGCCTATTTTCCCGCATCTGCCTATTTTTTCGCGTCTGCCTATTTTCCCGCGTCTGCTTACTTTCCCACGTCTGCCTATTTTTCCGCGTCTGCTTACTTTTCCGCGTCTGCCTATTTTCCCGCATCTGCTTACTTTTCCGCGTCTGCCTATTTTCCCGCATCTGCCTACTTTTCCGCGTCTGCCTATTTTCCCGCATCTGCTTACTTTTCCGCGTCTGCCTATTTTCCCGCATCTGCTTACTTTTTCGCGTCTGCCTATTTTCCCGCATCTGCCTATTTTTCCGCGTCTGCCTATTTTCCCGCACTGCCTATTTTTCCGCATCTGCCTATATTTCCGCGTCTCCATTCTCTCTCCCTTTTCTCTCTCTACTTTTCTAACACCTTCTCTCTCCTTCCCACTTTCTCTCTCCAAAATATTTATATATTATTATAATTATGGCGCGTGCGCGAGTTCCATGGATTCCAGACTTTTTGGCTTTCCGGTGATTTAGGCGAGTGTCCTCGCTCTCGCCTCCATTTGGGTTTCCCCGCTTCGTCGGGTCGACATGTATTTTATTCCATGTTTATATGTATTTTATATTGGGCTGGGTCCCTGTATTGGTGTATGGCCGAGTGCCAATGACTGGACATGTATTGCTCTGCAAATGCTTGTATAGGGTAGTTTCATTCTTGAACACATACCATGCCTGTGATGTATTTTACTGCTTTATACTATGCGTGGCCGACCCTTCAGCCTCCGGTCACTAACTATCTCGAAAGGGAAGTGATTGGGACCGTCAGGTTTCTCATTCAGCCTCCGGTCTCTCACTATCTCGAAAGAGACGTGATTGGGATCGTCAGGTTTCTCAGCTCCGTCAGGTGAGCATACTTAGCGCTCAGCGCTTTATTCACTAAATTCGTTAGGCGAGATGCTGCCAGATTTCCTACTCGTATCTTAAACCGAGTTGTCCCGGTAACCTCGCGGAGCGCATTAGTGTCTAAACCCTGTTCGCTGCCTGTGCCTCCAGCTTGTTCAGCTCCGCCTGGTTATCATGATCAGCGTTCAGCGCTTTACCACTGGATTCGTCTAGGCGAGATGCTGCCGGATTTCTACTCGCACTTTAAGCCGAGTCGTCCCGGTAATCATGCCAGACGCTCCAGTGTTAAATACTGTTTGCTGTCTGTACACTCCAGCTTGCTCAGCTCCGCTTGATTGTGCTCAGCTACTATTCTATCACATGCCATGTACTTACCTGATGTGTTAACACTTGACATGCTGTACTTAATACCTGTCAATTGCATGCTAATATCTCACACCAGTTTATCTCACTTGCCAAATGATATGTTATCACCAGACCTGCTACTACTTGGCAAGGCTCCTTGTTATGATACGACTTGCCACCGGACTAATATCAATCTCTTGACATGACTTGTTACCTGCCAATTATCATCCTCCTGTCATGCTATCACTTAACACCCGGCATGACATACTTGACTCTCATGATTATCACGATAACGGGAATGATGACCTGACATCTTGATAGTACAAACTGTACTCCTGTTACACATGTGATACCTTATAGTACAAACCGTACTCCTGATATACCTGTATTCCTGATAATCTTGACTTGTTCTTGCTCATTCCCGGAATCTGATAATCATCTAATAAACCATAAAACTGGACAACTTATATTGGGTTGGGGAAACTTGCGGCTATCAAAATGTGTTCGTGTTTACAGTGGTACAAGGCATGTTGTGCAACTAAAACTTTCGGTCTGACCTGTGGGCCTCCAGGCGACCGAGGGGAGTGCTGGCTCCCTCCTTCCTGGTACCATCATGATTAAGGGCATTCATAAGACCCTCCTGATTTGCCCTGCGGTAGGTTCCGTCACCAAGCAACGGAACATCCTGGGCCGTGGTCCCGGGTATGCACGGGACCCACTGTAAACATTGTTCGTTGATACCCCCGTTGGTTTCCAATAACAGCCTTGCTTTACTCAGATATGGATATTGTGTGCTGGGACGCTAGTTCACATATCTAGATATCAGGGTAAGACGAGTAATAATAATAATAAAGTGCCAAGATGATAACATGCTCTTTAAGTTGTAAGTAGAAGTATGTGGAATGGGACACATACTGAAGCCTGCAACTTAGACGGCTCTAATTGTAATGAGATGCCAACCATGGATCCGTTATATGCTTTGCCGAGTTTGCTTCTATTGGGTTTTACATCGGATTTCTGGTTTTATGAGTATCATCATATTTAGCTACTCATACCCTGTTTTATTACCTATGTTCCATTCCATCAGTCTACTGTTCCTATCTTATTATTCCATGAGCAGTTCCTGCTTGATATCACTGGTTACATATCTACCTGCTTATACATACTTATGCTCACGACACGATTTTCAATGCATGATTATGATTCGGTTTTATCGATACACATGTGCTTATCCTTACACGCCATCTGGCTTTTGTATCACCACTCGCCTGGGGAGTTTTATCTGACTCCCCTGGATTCTCATGTCCAGGTCATGAAGCTTGGAGCGTATGGATTCTCTCAGTTGCTGATCAGAGTGGCGCAGATGAAGCATGGATCCCCAGCAAACCGTCTGGAGCTCTATCCTTCCAGGCCCCCCTGTGTGCCTCTCGAGTTTTCCTTTTGTAAACTCTGAGTGCTGTGTACTGTTCATACTTGTACATCTCTTTGTAATCTCGCATTTGCGCCTATCGGTGATGTAATATTCTTGTAATATTTATCACATCTGGAGATAACTTTGTAAATGTACTCATATGTTGGAATGTATAATGCACCACTTGCTTCCGTACTCTGATTCTTGCCTGTACTGATGCTTAGCGTATATACGTGAGGGTATTCTGACCTGCGTATATACGTTGCAGTAACGTCTCCGTACCCGCCGGGATCGGGGCGTTACTGGGTGGTATCAGAGCCTAGGCTCTCACATCCTCAGTACGTCCAGATGACAAATTAATGGTAAAGAAATTTGCAACTGGAATGCATGAGTCCTGGTTATACACTCCAACTACAAGTACAGAGTTATCTATTCATTCTTGATCATCCTTCCTTTGATTCCTAATCCCTTTATCTTTTCCCTGTTTTGGTTTTTTTTCGAAGCCTTTATACCAACTTAAGATATGAATAGACTAGAAGGGTAGCGGCTGGTTCTGAGTGGAGCTATGATATGATCCCTTCGGCCAACTCTATGAAGCTCGGGTTTTCTCAGGATTGATCCCGATTGGGTTATCTTTCAGAAGTCAGTTGTCGGGATTCTCTGCGGGTATTCTATATTCTCGGCTATATCTTTCAAAGTGATTGATGCCTGGTATTCAGAATTCTTAATTATCGGTCGTCCTTATTATGCTCAGTATTATCGGGATTTTCTTTATCTTCAGTATTCTGGCTCATTCTTGGAGCGACATTAAGTATGCAGTACAGCGGGAATTCTATTGCAAAGCTGTGTTATCAGTCAGTATTATTTGGCATCGTTCGAAGATTTATACAGCCGGAAGTGCAGAGGATGTTTATATTCTGATTGTTGTTCAGTCGACTCGAGAGCCCTACCCGCAGTGATTCATATCTTAATTGGTGTAATTCCCGTCCTTGTCCTCTTTCTGTTCAATTTACCCCTTATCGAAATTGCGAGGACGCAATTTTTTGTAAGGTGGATGGATTGTAACACCCCGCTCCCGGAATACGTACTTAGTTGCGTATTCAGATTTTTCGATCGTATTTTTCGATTTACTTACTGTATTTGTTTTGTATTATGAATTCTTTATATGATTGTTTTGTCTTGGATCCGGATTCACGGACTTGGAGTCAGCTCTGATCTGAACCGAGAACCCGATCCTAGTGAATTGCTTGATTTGGACATTCTGGTATTCTGATTTGACCGGTTTCAGTTTTAAAAATCGTTTTCCAATATTTTAGATTTTCTATGATTTTCTAGAATTTTCCTGAATTAAATTGAAAATCTTCAAAACCGGTGTCGGCCAGTGCCGCTGACCGATTCCCGGATTTTTAATTTACAAATGGATTGGAATTACTAGAAGTTCCTTTTTACATTATTTCTTAAAATCACATTTCCTATCTAAATGCTTTTTCTGAGGATTTTATGAATTTATGAAAATTCCACCGGATTGGGTGTCGGCCAGTATCGCTGGTTGATTCCAGGATTTTTACTTTACAATCGGAATTGAATTTCTGAATTCTGTTTTCACTTTACTTCTTAAAATCATATTTTATTCTTTAATACATTTTCTGAGATTTTTCGGAATTTATCAAAAATCCGGCCGACCCGGTGTAGACCGGTATCGGCGATTGACTTCTGGATTTTTAATTTGAAAACGGGATTTTATTTCTGAAAACCGATTTCGTATTAGTCCTCAGGATGACGTTTTCTACTCCGGATATTTTTGGGGATTTTTCTGGACAGTCGATTTTCGCGACCATATTATAATATTATTATTTTTCAAATCTTATCTTTTCTTCTCTTTCTTCCTTTTCTTTTCTTCCACTGACTTCAGCCCACTCCCCTCTACGTGGGCCACATCCCATCACCACACCCCCCTCTCTCATCAATCACATCCCTCATCATCACCCCCCTTTTTCCTTTTCTTTTTCTTTTCTTTCTCTTTCTTTTCTTCTTCTCTTCTCCTCATTTTTCTTCCTTCTTCTTTTCTCCATGAGAGGCCAGCACCCAACCGGCCACCACCGCCGGCGCCTCCGGCCACCACGACGCCGACGAGGAGACCCCAACTCCGGCGGCCATACCCCCCTTTCTCCATCTCCACCAACATCACCTCAATCTCCATCTTCTTCCTCCTCAAAGCCACCACCAACTCCACCTTCTTCTTCTTCATCATCTTCCTCAAATTAACCTTCACCACCACCATCTTCTCCACCACAACCCTATTTCTCCTCCTCCTCTCATCCTCTTCAACAATTCCATCACCACCAAAATCATCATCTTCACAACCACCACCCCTTCACTACATCAAGGGCCGGCCACCTACTTAGGATTGGGGGCCGAGCTCCTCTTCGTTGGTAATATCTCCGGTGATTATTCCGGTAATCGTTCACGATTATTCCGGTAATAATTCCGGTGGCAATTGCAAACTCGCATCTGCCTATTTTCCCGCATCTGCTTACTTTCCCGCGTCTGCCTATTTTCCCGCATCTGCCTATTTTTTCCGCGTCTGCCTATTTTCTCGTGTCTGCTTACTTTCCCGCGTCTGCCTATTTTTCCGCGTCTGCTTACTTTTTCGCGTCTGCCTATTTTCCCGCATCTGCTTACTTTTCCGCGTCTGCCTATTTTCCCGCATCTGCCTACTTTTCGCGTCTGCCTATTTTCCCGCATCTGCTTACTTTTCCGCGTCTGCCTATTTTCCCGCATCTGCTTACTTTTTCGCGTCTGCCTATTTTCCCGCATCTGCCTATTTTTCCGCGTCTGCCTATTTTCCCGCATCTGCCTATATTTCCGCGTCTCCATTCTCTCTCCCTTTTCTCTCTCTACTTTTCTAACACCTTCTCTCTCCTTCCCACTTTCTCTCTCCAAAAATATTTATATATTATTATAATTATGGCGCGTGCGCGAGTTCCATGGATTCCAGACTTTTCGGCTTTCAGGTGATTTAGGCGAGTGTCCCGCTCTCGCCTCCATTTGGGTTTCCCCGCTTCGTCGGGTCGACATGTATTTTATTCCATATTTATATGTATTTTGTATTGGGCTGGGTCCCTGTATTGGTGTATGACCGAGTGCCAATGACTGGACATGTATTGCTCTGTGACGAATGCTTGTATAGGGTAGTTTCATTCTTGTACACATACCATGCCTGTGATGTATTTTACTGCTTTATACTAACCTCGCGGAGCGCATTAGTGTCTAAACCCTGTTCGCTGCCTGTGCTCCAGCTTGTTCAGCTCCGCCTGGTTATCATGATCAGCGTTCAGCGCTTTACCACTGGATTCGTCTAGGCGAGATGCTGCCGGATTTCTACTCGCACTTTAAGCCGAGTCGTCCCGGTAATCATGCCAGACGCTCCAGTGTTAAATACTGTTTGCTGTCTGTACACTCCAGCTTGCTCAGCTCCGCTTGATTGTGCTCAGCTACTATTCTATCACATGCCATGTACTTACCCGATGTGTTAACACTTGACATGCTGTACTTAATACCTGTCAATTGCATGCTAATATCTCACACCAGTTTATCTCACTTGCCAAATGATATGTTATCACCAGACCTGCTACTACTTGGCAAGGCTCCTTGTTATGATACGACTTGCCACCGGACTAATATCAATCTCTTGACATGACTTGTTACCTGCCAATTATCATCCTCCTGTCATGCTATCACTTAACACCCGGCATGACATACTTGACTCTCATGATTATCACGATAACGGGAATGATGACCTGACATCTTGATAGTACAAACTGTACTCCTGTTACACATGTGATACCTTATAGTACAAACCGTACTCCTGATATACCTGTATTCCTGATAATCTTGACTTGTTCTTGCTCATTCCCGGAATCTGATAATCATCTAATAAACCATAAAACTGACAACTTATATTGGGTTGGGGAAACTTGCGGCTATCAATATTGTTCGTGTTTACAGTGGTACAAGGCATGTTGTGCAACTAAAACTTTCGGTCTGACCTGTGGGCCTCCAGGCGACCGAGGGGAGTGCTGGCTCCCTCCTTCCTGGTACCATCATGATTAAGGGCATTCATAAGACCCTCCTGATTTGCCTTGCGGTAGGTTCCGTCACCAAGCAACGGAACATCCTGGGCCGTGGTCCCGGGTATGCACGGGACCCACTGTAAACATTATTCGTTGATACCCCCGTTGGTTTCCAATAACAGCCTTGCTTTACTCAGATATGGATATATGTGTGCTGGGACGCTAGTTCACATATCTAGATATCAGGGTAAGACGAGTAATAATAATAATAAAGTGCCAAGATGATAACATGCTCTTTAAGTTGTAAGTAGAAGTATGTGGAATGGGACACATACTGAAGCCTGCAACTTAGACGGCTCTAATTGTAATGAGATGCCAACCATGGATCCGTTATATGCTTTGCCGAGTTTGCTTCTATTGGGTTTTACATCGGATTTCTGGTTTTATGAGTATCATCATATTAGCTACTCATACCCTGTTTTATTACCTATGTTCCATTCCATCAGTCTACTGCTCCTATCTTATTATTCATGAGCAGTTCCTGCTTGATATCACTGGTTACATATCTACCTGCTTATACATACTTATGCTCACGACACGATTTTCAATGCATGATTATGATTCGGTTTTATCGATACACATGTGCTTATCCTTACACGCCATCTGGCTTTTGTATCACCACTCGCCTGGGGAGTTTTATCTGACTCCCCTGGATTCTCATGTCCAGGTCATGAAGCTTGGAGCGTATGGATTCTCTCAGTTGCTGATCAGAGTGGCGCAGATGTAGCATGGATCCCCAGCAAACCGTCTGGAGCTCTATCCTTCCAGGCCCCCCTGTGTGCCTCTCGAGTTTTCCTTTTGTAAACTCGTGAGTGCCTGTGTACTGTTCATACTTGTACATCTCTTTGTAATCTCGCATTTGCGCCTATCGGTGATGTAATATTCTTGTAATATTTATCACATCTGGAGATAACTTTGTAATGTACTCATATGTTGGAATATATAATGCACCACTTGCTTCCGTACTCTGATTCTTGCCTGTACTGATGCTTAGCGTATATACGTGAGGGTATTCTGACCTGCGTATATACGTTGCAGTAACGTCTCCGTACCCGCCGGGATCGGGGCGTTACTGGTGGTATCAGAGCCTAGGCTCTCACATCCTCAGTACGTCCAGATGGCAAATTAATGGTAAAGAAATTTGCAACTGGAATGCATGAGTCCTGGTTATACCTCCAACTACAAGTACAGAGTTATCTATTCATTCTTGATCATCCTTCCTTTGATTCCTAATCCCTTTTATCTTTTCCCTGTTTTGGTTTTTTTCGAAGCCTTTATACCAACTTAAGATATGAATAGACTAGAAGGGTAGCGGCTGGTTCTGAGTGGAGCTATGATATGATCCCTTCGGCCAACTCTATGAAGCTCGGGTTTTCTCAGGATTGATCCCGATTGGGTTATCTTTCAGAAGTCAGTTGTCGGGATTCTCTGCGGGTATTCTATATTCTCGGCTATATCTTTCAAAGTGATTGATGCCTGGTATTCAGAATTCTTAATTATCGGTCGTCCTTATTATGCTCAGTATTATCGGAATTTTCTTTATCTTCAGTATTTCTGGCTCATTCTTGGAGCGACATAAGTATGCAGTACAGCGGGAATTCTATTGCAAAGCTGTGTTATCAGTCAGTATTATTTGGCATCGTTCGAAGATTTATACAGCCGGAAGTGCAGAGGATGTTTATATTCTGATTGTTGTTCAGTCGACTCGAGAGCCCTACCCGCAGTGATTCATATCTTAATTGGTGTAATTCCCGTCCTTGTCCTCTTTCTGTTCAATTTACCCCTTATCGAAATTGCGAGGACGCAATTTTTGTAAGGTGGATGGATTGTAACACCCCGCTCCCGGAATACGTACTTAGTTGCGTATTCAGATTTTTCGATCGTATTTTTCGATTTACTTACTGTATTTGTTTTGTATTATGAATTCTTTATATGATTGTTTTGTCTTGGATCCGGATTCACGGACTTGGAGTCAGCTCTGATCTGAACCGAGAACCCGATCCTAGTGAATTGCTTGATTTGGACATTCTGGTATTCCGATTTGACCGGTTTCAGTTTTAAAAATCGTTTTTCCCAATATTTTAGATTTTCTATGATTTTCTAGAATTTTCCTGAATTAAATTGAAAATCTTCAAAACCGGTGTCGGCCAGTACCGCTGACCGATTCCCGGATTTTTAATTTACAAATGGATTGGAATTACTAGAAGTTCCTTTTTACATTATTTCTTAAAATCACATTTCCTATCTAAATGCTTTTTCTGAGGATTTTATGAATTTATGAAAATTCCACCGGATTGGGTGTCGGCCAGTATCGCTGGTTGATTCCAGGATTTTTACTTTACATCGGAATTGATTTCTGAATTCTGCTTTCACTTTACTTCTTAAAATCATATTTTATTCTTTAATACATTTTCTGAGATTTTTCGGAATTTATCAAAATCCGGCCGACCCGGTGTAGACCGGTATCGGCGATTGACTTCCGAATTTTTAATTTGAAAACGGGATTTATTTTCTGAAAACCGATTTCGTATTAGTCCTCAGGATGACGTTTTACCTCCGGATATTTTTGGGGATTTTTTGGGAGAGTCGATTTTTCGCGACCATATTATAATATTATTATTTTTCAAATCTTATCTTTTCTTCTCTTTCTTTCCTTTTCTTTTCTTCCACTGACTTCAGCCCACTCCCCTCCACGTGGGCCACATCCCATCACCACACCCTCCTCTCTCATCAATCACATCCCTCATCATCACCCCCCTTTTTCCTTTTTCTTTTTCTTTTCTTTCTCTTTCTTTTTCTTCTTCTCTTCTCCTCATTTTTCTTCCTTCTTCTTTTCTCCATGAGAGGCCAGCACCCAACCGGCCACCACCGCCGGCGCCTCCGGCCACCACGACGCCGACGAGGAGACCCCAACTCCGGCGGCCATACCCCCCTTTTCTCCATCTCCACCACATCACCTCAATCTCCATCTTCTTCCTCCTCAAAGCCACCACCAACTCCACCTTCTTCTTCTTCATCATCTTCCTCAATTAACCTTCACCACCACCATCTTCTCCACCACAACACTATTTCTCCTCCTCCTCTCATCCTCTTCAACAATTCCATCACCACCAAAATCATCATCTTCACAACCACCCACCCTTCACTACATCAAGGGCCGGCCACCTCCTTAGGATTGGGGGCCGAGCTCCTCTTCGTTGGTAATATCTCCGGTGATTATTCCGGTAATCGTTCACGATTATTCCGGTAATCATTCCGGTGGCAATTGCAAACTCGCATCTGCCTATTTTCCCGCATCTGCTTACTTTCCCGCGTCTGCCTATTTTCCCGCATCTGCCTATTTTTTCCGCGTCTGCCTATTTTCTCGTGTCTGCTTACTTTCCCGCGTCTGCCTATTTTCCCGCGTCTGCCTATTTTCCCGCATCTGCTTACTTTTCCGCGTCTGCCTATTTTCCCGCATCTGCCTACTTTTCCGCGTCTGCCTATTTTCCCGCATCTGCTTACTTTTCCGCGTCTGCCTATTTTCCCGCATCTGCTTATTTTTCCGCGTCTGCCTATTTTCCCGCATCTGCCTATTTTTCCGCGTCTGCCTATTTCCCGCATCTGCCTATATTTCCGCGTCTCCATTCTCTCTCCCTTTCTCTCTTCTACTTTTCTAACACCTTCTCTCTCCTTCCCACTTTCTCTCTCCAAAAATATTTATATATTATTATAATTATGGCGCGTGCGCGAGTTCCATGGATTCCAGACTTTTCGGCTTTCAGGTGATTTAGGCGAGTGTCCTCGCTCTCGCCTCCATTTGGGTTTCCCCGCTTCGTCGGGTCGACATGTATTTTATTCCATTTTATATGTATTTTGTATTGGGCTGGGTCCCTGTATTGGTGTATGACCGAGTGCCAATGACTGGACATGTATTGCTCTGTGACGAATGCTTGTATAGGGTAGTTTCATTCTTGTACACATACCATGCCTGTGATGTATTTTACTGCTTTATACTAACCTCGCGGAGCGCATTAGTGTCTAAACCCTGTTCGCTGCCTGTGCCTCCAGCTTGTTCAGCTCCGCCTGGTTATCATGATCAGCGTTCAGCGCTTTACCACTGGATTCGTCTAGGCGAGATGCTGCCGGATTTCTACTCGCACTTTAAGCCGAGTCGTCCCGGTAATCATGCCAGACGCTCCAGTGTTAAATACTGTTTGCTGTCTGTACACTCCAGCTTGCTCAGCTCCGCTTGATTGTGCTCAGCTACTATTCTATCACATGCCATGTACTTACCTGATGTGTTAACACTTGACATGCTGTACTTAATACCTGTCAATTGCATGCTAATATCTCACACCGGTTTATCTCACTTGCCAAATGATATGTTATCACCAGACCTGCTACTACTTGGCAAGGCTCCTTGTTATGATACGACTTGCCACCGGACTAATATCAATCTCTTGACATGACTTGTTACCTGCCAATTATCATCCTCCTGTCATGCTATCACTTAACACCCGGCATGACATACTTGACTCTCATGATTATCACGATAACGGGAATGATGACCTGACATCTTGATAGTACAAACTGTACTCCTGTTACACATGTGATACCTTATAGTACAAACCGTACTCCTGATATACCTGTATTCCTGATAATCTTGACTTGTTCTTGCTCATTCCCGGAATCTGATAATCATCTAATAAACCATAAAACTGGACAACTTATATTGGGTTGGGGGAAACTTGCGGCTATCAATATGTGTTCGTGTTTACAGTGGTACAAGGCATGTTGTGCAACTAAAACTTTCGGTCTGACCTGTGGGCCTCCAGGCGACCGAGGGGAGTGCTGGCTCCCTCCTTCCTGGTACCATCATGATTAAGGGCATTCATAAGACCCTCCTGATTTGCCTTGCGGTAGGTTCCGTCACCAAGCAACGGAACATCCTGGGCCGTGGTCCCGGGTATGCACGGGACCCACTGTAAACATTGTTCGTTGATACCCCCGTTGGTTTCCAATAACAGCCTTGCTTTACTCAGATATGGATATATGTGTGCTGGGACGCTAGTTCACATATCTAGATATCAGGGTAAGACGAGTAATAATAATAATAAAGTGCCAAGATGATAACATGCTCTTTAAGTTGTAAGTAGAAGTATGTGGAATGGGACACATACTGAAGCCTGCAACTTAGACGGCTCTAATTGTAATGAGATGCCAACCATGGATCCGTTATATGCTTTGCCGAGTTTGCTTCTATTGGGTTTTACATCGGATTTCTGGTTTTATGAGTATCATCATATTAGCTACTCATACCCTGTTTTATTACCTATGTTCCATTCCATCAGTCTACTGTTCCTATCTTATTATTCCATGAGCAGTTCCTGCTTGATATCACTGGTTACATATCTACCTGCTTATACATACTTATGCTCACGACACGATTTTCAATGCATGATTATGATTCGGTTTTATCGATACACATGTGCTTATCCTTACACGCCATCTGGCTTTTGTATCACCACTCGCCTGGGGAGTTTTATCTGACTCCCCTGGATTCTCATGTCCAGGTCATGAAGCTTGGAGCGTATGGATTCTCTCAGTTGCTGATCAGAGTGGCGCAGATGAAGCATGGATCCCCAGCAAAACCGTCTGGAGCTCTATCCTTCCAGGCCCCCCTGTGTGCCTCTCGAGTTTTCCTTTTGTAAACTCGTGAGTGCCTGTGTACTGTTCATACTTGTACATCTCTTTGTAATCTCGCATTTGCGCCTATCGGTGATGTAATATTCTTGTAATATTTATCATATCTGGAGATAACTTTGTAAATGTACTCATATGTTGGAATGTATAATGCACCACTTGCTTCCGTACTCTGATTCTTGCCTGTACTGATGCTTAGCGTATATACGTGAGGGTATTCTGACCTGCGTATATACGTTGCAGTAACGTCTCCGTACCCGCCGGGATCGGGGCGTTACTGGGTTGGTATCAGAGCCTAGGCTCTCACATCCTCAGTACGTCCAGATGGCAAATTAATGGTAAAGAAATTTGCAACTGGAATGCATGAGTCCTGGTTATACACTCCAACTACAAGTACAGCGTTATCTATTCATTCTTGATCATCCTTCCTTTGATTCCTAATCCCTTTTATCTTTTCCCTGTTTTGGTTTTTTTTCGAAGCCTTTATACCAACTTAAGATATGAATAGACTAGAAGGGTAGCGGCTGGTTCTGAGTGGAGCTATGATATGATCCCTTCGGCCAACTCTATGAAGCTCGGGTTTCTCAGGATTGATCCCGATTGGGTTATCTTTTAGAAGTCAGTTGTCGGGATTCTCTGCGGGTATTCTATATTCTCGGCTATATCTTTCAAAGTGATTGATGCCTGGTATTCAGAATTCTAATTATCGGTCGTCCTTATTATGCTCAGTATTATCGGGATTTTCTTTATCTTCAGTATTCTGGCTCATTCTTGGAGCGACATTAAGTATACAGTACAGCGGGAATTCTATTGCAAAGCTGTGTTATCAGTCAGTATTATTTGGCATCGTTCGAAGATTTATACAGCCGGAAGTGCAGAGGATGTTTATATTCTGATTGTTGTTCAGTCGACTCGAGAGCCCTACCCGCAGTGATTCATATCTTAATTGGTGTAATTCCCGTCCTTGTCCTCTTTCTGTTCAATTTACCCCTTATCGAAATTGCGAGGACGCAATTTTTTGTAAGGTGGATGGATTGTAACACCCTGCTCCCGGAATACGTACTTAGTTGCGTATTCAGATTTTTCGATCGTATTTTTCGATTTACTTACTGTATTTGTTTTGTATTATGAATTCTTTATATGATTGTTTTGTCTTGGATCCGGATTCACGGACTTGGAGTCAGCTCTGATCTGAACCGAGAACCCGATCCTAGTGAATTGCTTGATTTGGACATTCTGGTATTCCGATTTGACCGGTTTTAGTTTTAAAAATCGTTTTCCAATATTTTAGATTTTCTATGATTTTCTAGAATTTTCCTGAATTAAATTGAAAATCTTCAAAACCGGTGTCGGCCAGTGCCGCTGACCGATTCCGGATTTTTAATTTACAAATGGATTGGAATTACTAGAAGTGCCTTTTTACATTATTTCTTAAAATCACATTTCCTATCTAAATGCTTTTTCTTAGGATTTTATGAATTTATGAAAATTCCACCGGATTGGGTGTCGGCCAGTATCGCTGGTTGATTCCAGGATTTTTACTTTACAATCGGAATTGAATTTCTGAATTCTGCTTTCACTTTACTTCTTAAAATCATATTTTATTCTTTAATACATTTTCTGAGATTTTTTTGGAATTATCAAAATCCGGCCGACCCGGTGTAGACCGGTATCGGCGATTGACTTCCGGATTTTTAATTTGAAAACGGGATTTTATTTCTGAAAACCGATTTCGTATTAGTCCTCAGGATGACGTTTTCTACCTCCGGATATTTTTGGGGATTTTTCTGGGACAGTCGATTTTTCGCGACCATATTATAATATTATTATTTTCAAATCTTATCTTTTCTTCTTTTCTTTCCTTTTCTTTTCTTCCACTGACTTCAGCCCACTCCCTCCACGTGGGCCACATCCCATCACCACAACCCCCTCTCTCATCAATCACATCCCTCATCATCACCCCCCTTTTTCCTTTTTCTTTTCTTTTCTTTCTCTTTCTTTTCTTCTTCTCTTCTCATTTTTCTTCCTTCTTCTTTTCTCCATGAGAGGCCAGCACCCAACCGGCCACCACCGCCGGCGCCTCTGGCCACCACGACGCCGACGAGGAGACCCCAACTCCGGCGGCCATACCCCCCTTTTCTCCATCTCCACCAACATCACCTCAATCTCCATCTTCTTCCTCCTCAAAGCCACCACCAACTCCACCTTCTTCTTCTTCATCATCTTCCTCAAATTAACCTTCACCACCACCATCTTCTCCACCACAACACCTATTTCTCCTCCTCCTCTCATCCTCTTCAACAATTCCATCACCACCAAAATCATCATCTTCACAACCACCACCCCTTCACTACATCAAGGGCCGGCCACCTCCTTAGGATTGGGGGCCGAGCTCCTCTTCGTTGGTAATATCTCCGGTGATTATTCCGGTAATCGTTCACGATTATTCCGGTAATCATTCCGGTGGCAATTGCAAACTCGCATCTGCCTATTTTCCCGCATCTGCTTACTTCCCGCGTCTGCCTATTTTCCCGCATCTGCCTATTTTTCCGCGTCTGCCTATTTTCTCGTGTCTGCTTACTTTCCCGCGTCTGCCTATTTTCCCGCGTCTGCTTACTTTTCCGCGTCTGCCTATTTTCTCGCATCTGCTTACTTTTCCGCGTCTGCCTATTTTCCCGCTTCTGCCTACTTTTCCGCGTCTGCCTATTTTCCCGCATCTGCTTACTTTTCCGCGTCTGCCTATTTTCCCGCATCTGCTTACTTTTTCGCGTCTGCCTATTTTCCCGCATCTGCCTATTTTTCCGCGTCTGCCTATTTTCCCGCATCTGCCTATATTTTCGCGTCTCCATTCTCTCTCCCTTTTCTCTCTCTACTTTCTAACACCTTCTCTCTCCTTCCCACTTTTCTCTCCAAAAATATTATATATTATTATAATTATGGCGCGTGCGCGAGTTCCATGGATTCCAGACTTTTCGGCTTTCAGGTGATTTAGGCGAGTGTCCTCGCTCTCGCCTCCATTTGGGTTTCCCCGCTTCGTCGGGTCGACATGTATTTTATTCCATGTTTATATGTATTTTGTATTGGGCTGGGTCCCTGTATTGGTGTATGACCGAGTGCCAATGACTGGACATGTATTGCTCTGTGACGAATGCTTGTATAGGGTAGTTTCATTCTTGTACACATACCATGCCTGTGATGTATTTTACTGCTTTATACTAACCTCGCGGAGCGCATTAGTGTCTAAACCCTGTTCGCTGCCTGTGCCTCCAGCTTGTTCAGCTCCGCCTGGTTATCATGATCAGCGTTCAGCGCTTTACCACTGGATTCGTCTAGGCGAGATGCTGCCGGATTTCTACTCGCACTTTAAGCCGAGTCGTCCCGGTAATCATGCCAGACGCTCCAGTGTTAAATACTGTTTGCTGTCTGTACACTCCAGCTTGCTCAGCTCCGCTTGATTGTGCTCAGCTACTATTCTATCACATGCCATGTACTTACCTGATGTGTTAACACTTGACATGCTGTACTTAATACCTGTCAATTGCATGCTAATATCTCACACCAGTTTATCTCACTTGCCAAATGATATGTTATCACCAGACCTGCTACTACTTGGCAAGGCTCCTTGTTATGATACGACTTGCCACCGGACTAATATCAATCTCTTGACATGACTTGTTACCTGCCAATTATCATCCTCCTGTCATGCTATCACTTAACACCCGGCATGACATACTTGACTCTCATGATTATCACGATAACGGGAATGATGACCTGACATCTTGATAGTACAAACTGTACTCCTGTTACACATGTGATACCTTATAGTACAAACCGTACTCCTGATATACCTGTATTCCTGATAATCTTGACTTGTTCTTGCTCATTCCCGGAATCTGATAATCATCTAATAAACCATAAAACTGGACAACTTATATTGGGTTGGGGAAAACTTGCGGCTATCAATATGTGTTCGTGTTTACAGTGGTACAAGGCATGTTGTGCAACTAAAACTTCCGGTCTGACCTGTGGGCCTCCAGGCGACCGAGGGGAGTGCTGGCTCCCTCCTTCCTGGTACCATCATGATTAAGGGCATTCATAAGACCCTCCTGATTTGCTTTGCGGTAGGTTCCGTCACCAAGCAACGGAACATCCTGGGCCGTGGTCCCGGGTATGCACGGGACCCACTGTAAACATTGTTCGTTGATACCCCCGTTGGTTTCCAATAACAACCTTGCTTTACTCAGATATGGATATATGTGTGCTGGGACGCTAGTTCACATATCTAGATATCAGGGTAAGACGAGTAATAATAATAATAAAGTGCCAAGATGATAACATGCTCTTTAAGTTGTAAGTAGAAGTATGTGGAATGGGACACATACTGAAGCCTGCAACTTAGACGGCTCTAATTGTAATGAGATGCCAACCATGGATCCGTTATATGCTTTGCCGAGTTTGCTTCTATTGGGTTTTACATCGGATTTCTGGTTTATGAGTATCATCATATTTAGCTACTCATACCCTGTTTTATTACCCTATGTTCCATTCCATCAGTCAACTGCTCCTATCTTATTATTCCATGAGCAGTTCCTACTTGATATCACTGGTTACATATCTACCTGCTTATACATACTTATGCTCACGACACGGTTTCAATGCATGATTATGATTTCGGTTTTATCGATACACATGTGCTTATCCTTGCACGCCATCTGGCTTTTGTATCACCACTCGCCTGGGGAGTTTTATCTGACTCCCCTGGATTCTCATGTCCAGGTCATGAAGCTTGGAGCGTATGGATTCTCTCAGTTGCTGATCAGAGTGGCGCAGATGAAGCATGGATCCCAGCAACCCCCTGTGTGCCTCTCGAGTTTTCCTTTTGTAAACTCGTGAGTGCCTGTGTACTGTTCATACTTGTACATCTCTTTGTAATCTCGCATTTGCGCCTATCGGTGATGTAATATTCTTGTAATATTTATCACATCTAGAGATAACTTTGTAAATGTACTCATATGTTGGAATGTATAATGCACCACTTGCTTCCGTACTATGATTCTTGCTGTACTGATGCTTAGCGTATATACGTGAGGGTATTCTGACCTGCGTATATACATTGCAGTAACGTCTCGGTACCCGCCGGGATCGGGGCGTTACAGACTAGGTTCGTATATGTCGCGCGTATTGGATCCCCCCGCTGTATACTGTATTATATATGGATCCCTTTATGTATTATATTATATATTGGTCTGTTTCCGATGACGTCGTGTATCCCCCCTCTTATTTGTAACCCTCTGTATTATTATTTCTGGTCCCATTCGCTCCATATGAACCGTCCCCGCTCGGGATTGAGTTGGCTGGAGTGATCTAATAAAAATTATTTTATTAGTCTTTATAATTAACCAATGTGGGACTAAATTAATTGAAAAACTGAATCAAAGAGCGACCCCCGCCTCAAGCGCGCCCTAACACCAACGGTCTCTAGCACGCATTAACTCTCTCTCTCTGATTGGAAAATTAACTTACATGGATTGAATTCCACTAACAAATTTCCCCGCATCCGACAAATTCAATCTCGCTCACTTCATTTGGGTCCATTATTTGCTGCTGCAATGCGGGGAAGGGATTGGAGAATGGATCACCAAACAGACAATAAGATCATCTGCGTGTGGTTGCTTTGTGAAGTAAACAATCCCAGGCTTTTAATGGACAAAACAAGTATTTTTTTTTTTTCAATTGTTATGCAAAAACTTCAGCTATAGTCAGGACTTAGCGCCTTAATATTTTTTTTTTAAATTCCTAGTTTTCTCATCTCTTATTTTGCCGGCTGTTGTTCTAAACCGTACTTTCCTAGATTTTTAGATAATTTTAGCTTAAAACATGCAATAATAAATCTATATTTAAAACATGAATAAACATGCAACAATTATTTTTCAAAAAAATCAATATGAATAAATAAATAAACACGAGAAAAGAATCTGGCCTGTGGAGAAGCAGCTATGCTAATCACTGTTCTAGAAGACAAAGACTCATCCTATCGCTCGGGCATTGAGGCGGTCGCCTTCAACTATGGATAAAAGCCTCTCGGAGAACACCAGCACCCAGCTTGAGCGTGAGTCTGGGTCTCTGCTCGGGTAAGAACTGGTTGCCGCACGAAATCATTGTAAAAGAGTGGAAAATCTAAAAGAGAGAATAGCCTCCCAGCTGGATAGATGTGCCAGAGAGAAGCTAAAGAGGGAGAGAAAAGAGCTTTCATTGTGATTGTTGCTGCTGAGAAAGGAGCTCTATTTATAACCTTCAGAGCCCGGCGGTTGTAATAGTAAGAGAAAATCATGAGCACAAAAATAGGGTTGTTGAGAGATTTTCCCGCTCTATATGCGGATCTCGTGAGACTTGGCCAATGTGAAACAGTTAAGAAGAATGAGTCAAAAAGAATAAAGAAAAAGAAATAAAAAATAACACGGGCTCGGGCTCGCGCTCGCTCTATCGCGGCATGCATGCGCCGCTGCTGGTGAGACGGGCGATGCAGCACAAGCGCACATGTGCAGTTAACCTGTCTCATAACATATTATTCATAACATATAGAATGAGAAAAGATTAGTATATAAACTACTTTTCTTCCCATATCCCATTTAATGCGAGACTAAAAAAATAGATTGAAATGAACACTAAGAAAAATCAAAATTTCCCTTAGGTGTGTTCATTCAACCCCAACACCGACAACATCTATTTTCTATCTTGTGCATGCAGTACATAACAGTCATTTTCTACATTTCCCTATGAAGCAAACAAATAGAAAATGTCCTTTCAGGAAACTGTTCTCCAACAATTTTATCTCCTTGGATGCAACATAAGCTACTCCCCTTTTCAATTTTCAGTCTCTTTTACTCGGTGGGAAACATAGGTTTGGAACATGAAAAACATACTCAAAGTCAGCTAAATTCATGTTCCTGATTACAAACCAAATCTCTCCCTTGCAGTTCCTGGAGAGGAGAGCTCATATTGGAGCTGCAGTTATCCTACTTGTTTCGATATTGTATAGTTCCTCTGCAATTCAGGATTTCCCTGCAATTTGACATAGAGAGGGAATCACCAATTTCTTAGTGCCTGAAATAAGATGGGATCTATTGGGATTCCACATCTCAATTATACATGCTCTATGTATGTGAACTTTCAAAGAAAATAACTCAACAGAAATCATAATATTACCAAGCACGCAAACACACTGAAGCATGATTTATACAAAGTTGGAAAGCTATTAGGGTTTAGGATATCCTATAAAAAACTGAACATTTAAGTATAACTCTGTGCCAGAAGACAAGACATATTTGTAGATAACACATGTTTCTAGTTTGGCAATGGAAACAAAGCAAAAACCATATGTTTACAACACATTCACATACGTATAAATTTTTGATGAATATACATTGAAAATTTAATAATTAAAAAGATAACAAAATTTTAGACAAGAAAAAATAAAAATTCTTGCAGAGATATCAGAAAATATGCCAAGCTAAAGAAATTAAATGATGCATAGGAATATTATGGAACAAGAGCACTAGTAAGTTATCACATGCATATTTACAAACAAGTTAAGAACAAGAAGTGACGCATATATTTCAGAGACACACAACAAGAAGCTGTCATCCCCTCTTCCTTTCCCTTGTATCGACAGAACTTTGTACGCACATCAAGTAGAATGAAAGATGGATAAGTGATAAAATAAGTTTGAACCCACGACTCCAAATAGTGATACCCCCTCTGTTGCGAGCCATAAGGGTTCCCTCATCACATAATGAACCCACAATCATAACATAAGTTAACAAATGTCTCAGCTGATCATATTTACAACAATTTCAAGTCATAGAAGAGCAGCAACTACTATATTAATCCAGCACCAAACACAGTACAAGAAATGAAGAGGCAAGAACGAACAAAACCAGGACTTCTAGCTCTAATTACTTGTCTCAATTGCTGGGGCAGTCTCCTCAACCACCCTGAAGATATGCACTATCATTTCAACTGGGCCTATGAGCTCAAAAGCACAATAATCTCCTTCTTCAATATTATTTCCCAGGGAAAATGCAGCCCACCCTATCGAGAGACGGTCCCTCTGATCCCTCTCCCCTGGAACATAAGCCACAGTCCATGATTTCCCGTTTGGATCCCTTAGGCTCATATTTACTCTTTTACGAGGAAGATGTTTCCTTGAGAAGCAAAGTGGAAACCTCTGCAGTAAGTCATATTTAGTCAATGAATAAACATAACAGGAAACAATATGCCGGGAATCAAGCTAGCAACTTCTGAACTATTGAACAGAAGATGATATTGGAAGGGGACTTTATATACTATAATAAATCTCATAATATGAAATCAGACTTTGTACATTTTCAGTTTCTTTTATTTTAAACACTTCCAGAACTGACGATGTGAAAATAAATTGACATAAAATGTCTACCATATCAGTTTAGGAAGCTAATTAAAGAGTGGAAAGAAGAGGTGCCTATTTCCTCACCTAAAGAATGTGAATATAAATAAACAAGTAAGGATTAACTGAGTAAGTAGATTTGTTGAACAAAATCCCGTAAATTGTGATTGCAAATTTCTGCAGGGAGATAGGAAAGGCATGCACATGGGTGTGCACGCACCTCCAAGTAACTGGCTTGTGCACCTTGCTCGCTCGCTCCCCTTGCACGGTGAGCATGAGAGAGCATTGTTGTAACAAATCGGCGCTATCAACACCAATTGTTACTCTCAGGATCAACATTCGCTGAACTTGGCAATATGACCCGAACTTGCAAAAGAAAACTATTATAAAGCAAACTAGCAATGCCTAAACAAAAGAGAAATGAGAAATAATATGAGGATTTAATGTGATTCGGCCCAAACTTGTCCTACGTCCACGAGGAGAGAACTTGAGAGAACTTTATTAATAATTTGATACAAAGAGATCTAACTTTGCTCTTGATGCAACAAGAGTATTTGCCTTCCTCCTTAATTTAGACCTAGATTATAAGAGTATTACCTTATCTCTATGCACCTTCACCTTGCTATTCTCTTTCTTAGCTTTTTTTTTATCTCCTTGGTGTTCTATACATTTTCTCTTTGAGATCAGTATTTTCTGTGTATTACAATGCTTGGTTACAATCTTTATTTATACGATTTATAAAATAACTCCTATTTGGACTATGAGATGATCTTCGTCATTGGATACTTGAAGAATCTTGATCAATCCTATTACGAGTTGATCTCCTTGATTTAGAAGAATTCTTAACCCTTTAATTTTTAGAAACAAATCCTTCAATGAATGCAAACTGAGCCTTATTCATACTCTATCAGAAAAATAAACCAGTACCTGAAAAGAAAACTGATTATGCTTCAGAAAACGCCCTGTATAGTCGTCTAGTACTTTGGCCTAGTCGACTAATCCCTTCCATTAGTCAACTAATAGGTTTATATAGTCGACTACTGTAAAATGCTTTCTTTCTGTATCCTACTTTTGTATCAGCCCTAGTCGACTAACTAGTCGACTAGGCTTGTGTGTTAGTCGACTAATATACCTTATAATCAACTAATCAGCACCTGTATGGTTTGCTTCTTCTTACTTTAAGCCATCATCTTCTCCAACTCGATTTGGATCTTCTTGGACCATCATCTCCTCTTGAAAACAGGATAAAATCCTAACAATCTCCACCTTGACTGTTTTTCAAGTCTTTAGTAAAACAACTTGAGATTTCAGATTAATATCTTGGTTCTTTCCTTGGTTGTAACCGTGCCGTGAAGCCTTTAACTCTTGCCCCCTCTCCCCGGAGCCTTTGGCTGATTTACTACCATGGCTTGGATCATCTCGAGCTTGTCTAGATGCACCATTTCTCCTTCCCGCAACATTTTGACCTGCTCACGTCCCGTTGTAGTCTCCTTGAAGCTCCACCTAGAGATGAACTCCCTTCCAAGTTTGTCCTGAAACTCCACCTCGAACTCAGTTTTCTTCCTTCAGCTTGTATAACCCTTCACACTTCTCTCCTTTAAGGATTACCCCGTCTCCTTGGTTAACTGTGACGATGTCTTGTCGCACTTGGATCAGGCATCCTTCTTCGTCGAGCACCCTATGGATATTAGATTGTAGCGTGCCTTTGGGATATACTAGACCGCCTCCAGAGCACGCACCATCCCATCTCTTTCTGTAACTTTGACTATCCCAGTGCCAATGACCTCGCAAGCCGAGTCATCTACCATCTTGACAATCCATTTCTCATTTGCAACCAAGGAGTTGAACAGCTCTTATTGGGAACATACATGAACCGTACTACCGGAATCAAATATCCAGTTTTTACCTTGAGAAGTGTTGTCTTTAACATAAGAAGTCATTAATACTTCGGTGTCCTCTACACCGCTCAATGCTACACCTGCCTCCGTAACTTGCCCCTTCTTCTTCAACCACTTTTACTGATACTTGCAGTCATTCTTTCAATGACCTTCTCTGTGAAAAAAGTGACACGCCTTTGACAAGCACGGACCTTCTTTCCTTTTTCTCTTCCTTTCCTTCCCATGATCACCAAACCTGATCCTGTCTGCTCTACCTTTTTCTAATCTCATTAGATAAGAGAGTTGACATGACCTCCTCCAAGATGAGAGTTTTCTTACCTTAGAGCATAGTGTGACGATGTGATCATATGACTGTGCAAGTGAACTAAGAAGTATCAACTCCTTGTCCTCGTCAATCTTGACATCAACAGCTAGAAGCTTGCGATGACCTTGTTGAAGAAGTTTGGATGTTCCACCACCATTGTCCCTTCATTCATGCATAACCCATATAGTTGTTTCTTGAGATACAGCTTGTTGGAGAGGCTTTTCATCATATATGTCTCTAAATATCGCAATCATGTAGCCATTTCTTCATCAATCATGTTGTATATCACCTCGTCTGCTAGACATAGTTGGATCATACTTGTCGTCTTTAAATCCATCTCCTCTCAATTCTCGTTTGACGTACCTGCACGTTTTTCTTACCTTGTATGGTCTTGTGAAGACCATGTTGCACCAGCAACGCTTTCACCCTCGTTTGTCATAAGCCAAAGTTCTTTGCCATTGAACTTCTCGACCTCGAAGATTGTCGTAGAAGTTTCTATCTTCAACATATCACCCTTCGTTAACCTTTAGCTCTGATACCAATTGTGGTAACAAATCAGCGCTATCAACACTAATTGTTACTCCCAGGATCGACGTTCGCAGAACTTAGCAATATGATCCGTACTTGCAAAAGAAAACTATTGTAAAGCAAACTAGCAATACCTAGACAAAAGAGTAATAAGAAATAACACGAAGATTAACGTAGTTCGGCTCAAACTTAGCCTACGTCTACGAGGGGAGAACTTGAGAGAGCTTTATTAGTAACTTGATACAAAGAGATCTAACCTTCCTCTTGATGCAACAAGAGTATTTTTCTTCCTTCTTAATTTAGACCTAGATTATAAGAGTATTACTTTATTTCTATGCACCTTCACCTTGCCCTCTCTTTCTTGGTTTCCTTCTGATCTCCTTGGTATTCTACACATTTTTCTCCTTGAGATCAGTATTTTCTGTGTATTACAATGCTTGGTTACAATCTTATTAATAGAATTTTATAAAACTCCTATTTAGACTATAAGATGATCTTGGTCATTGGATGCTTGAAGAATCTTGATCAATCCTATTAGGAGTTGATCTCCTTGATGTAGAAGAATTCTAGACCCTTTAATCTTTAGAAATAAACCCTTCATTGAATAGAAACTGAGTCTTATTCGTACTCCACTATAAAAGAAAACTGACACCTGAAAAGGAAACTGATTTTGCTCCAGAAAATGTCCCGTATAGTCAACTAGTACTTTGGCCTGGTCGACTAATCACTTTCATTAGTCGACTAATAAGTTTATATAGTCGACTACTGTAAATTGTTTCCTTTCTATATCCTGCTTCTGTATCAGCCCTAGTCGACTAGATTTGTGTGTTAGTCGACTAATAGACCTTATAGTCGACTAATCAGCACCTACATGGTTTGTTTCTTCTTACTTCAAGCCATCATCTTCTCTAACTTAATTGGATCTTCTTGGACCATCATCTCCTCTTGAAAATAAGGCAAAATCCTAACAAGCATAACTTTTCTCTGGACCAAATTAAGAATTATTGTAGCTCACTAAAATTTACACATCCCAAGTTCCCGTAACAAAATTCAAGGAAAGAAAATAGCATGAGTAATGAAGCAATTAGGAATTCTGAATTGCTTATAGAAGCAATTCAGAATTTGATCCTTCAAGTAGCTGTATGTGATTAAAAAATAGAAATAAGATATGAAAATAACATATTTTTGGAAAGAAGTGAAGAGATCAGGCAACAATAGTTTATCTGATAACAACATCTACAAGCATAATTAGTTTGATTGAGTTATTTCAATCTGTATATGATTATCTGCAGAATCAAAGGATACTATGCATGACTCACCATCAAGTATCTCTGATAAATGGTGGTAACTGACATGTGAATGATTACAAAGGGAAATTCTGAGCTGAAAGACCTAGCAGCTTCGCCAGTTCGTGATCTTTCTTCTGTTGTTACGGCTCGTCTTCTTGAAAAATGTCCTATTTCCCTAATAGTTTCTGATCCAATCAAATGGACTGGTAATTCTTTGGCTTCTGGTTTGGTTTTGCTGTCTTCATTAGGAGTAAGAGATGTAATACAATTTCCTGCATGTGCAAGCAGAAATCAAACCAAAAGTGGATAGTCATCTAATGTGAACAGCAAATGCTTTCCAACTTTATATGCATTCATTATTTTTATGGAAAAGGGGCAGCTTTTTTCCAACGTCCAATATTTGGACCCTGTTCTTCCCTTTGCCGATCCTCCTCCCTTTATTGCTTCATCAAGCACCACTTGGCTACATGCAGGTTATCAATGAAATAACATAGATATAATAAAACATTATTGATCCATGAAACTTATTTCTGTTCAACAAACGACAGTTAAAACCTTAAAAATATTTTATTCACAACAAAAATAAAAGCAGCAATATCTTATGAGTAAGCTCAGACAAAGTTTCAAAGCTATCTTTACGTTGCCTCCCTTAGTGATTACTAAAAGGGTTTCCCTTCTAGCCTAGGATAATGTTTAAAATTGGAATGGATGAAGGTGCATCTTAAAATATATTTTCACTCGTTACTTGATAAATAAGCATCCTAAGACAACATAATTAATCAACATTTATAGAGCAAACTGATAGCCCTTTTCGTACTCTTTTTACATTTTTTTTTCTTCTGAGTTTATTTAGATTCATTTGAGCAGACCAACAACCTCCTTTTTACTTTTAGGTCTCATGTTTATGCTTAACAAACTTACTATTATAATTCAAGGCTTTGGGGGTCCTGAATTTGGCACCAATTGGCGTCACAAAAGTTTTCATCATTTTATTTTTCTTTTCAACTTCTTTGAAAAGAGACAAGTGCATGTTTTTGATATGACTCTAATAATTGATAGTTTAGTTGCACATATTCCTAATTTTTAACTAAAAAAAGCACATAACATTAATAGTTCAAAGTCTTATTACCCATCATACTATTTGCACGTGCATTTGCAAAATCTAGTAGCTTTCGATTTGAAGTTCTGATCTTTGAACGTAACGAATAATCATGTATATGGAAACAGGGCTCTAAGTTTACTAAAAGAGCAAGAAACTCCTTCCATGATTCTGTTCAGAGCTCCCATTCTTTTAAAATATACGGGTTCATGAGGGAAATAATTTCTTTCATTATTTTTTTTCCGTCATTAGAAATATATGACCTGTGTACATGGTCCTTGATACAGAATAATGGAGAAGGAAACATAAATCAACAATTTGGATAGAAGCTTTGTTGTGGTGTTGTTCCATTAGAATGGTGTATAAAAGAATCAATTAGGAAAATGATAAACCTGAGCATTATGGTTTAAGGAAAGAAACTCATCGGAATGCACTTTTCCATTTGGATACTTTTCATCATACATTTAATTCCTCCAAGAAGATCTATTAGGAATTGAATCGAGAGCTGAAGGAGTACATATTTTAATGTGTACCAATGTGGAATATGAGGCACCACAGGATAATTAGCATGGTTTAAAATCTTGATATCGGTATCGGTATCAATTAATGACTTTTAATATTAATATCTTTAATATCGGTCGTCAATATAGCCTGTATAGAAAATATCGACCCCGATATCGGGCGATATTATAGGTTTAACACCATATTGGGTATCTCAAAACTCAACACGATATTGCCGATATATATATCAGAATCGGCCGATATTAGAAAACATGATAATTAGGACAAATAATAAGAATTTCCCAATTTCTCTAGGGGCATAATAACTCCATTTATCTTTGCTCTGAGAATCTTAAAAGTTTCTCAACTAACTTTAGCATAAAATTCAAAAAGAACGTGTAAAGAATTATTAGCATGTGATATTCATAACTATAATATCCATTCTCAATCAACTGGCTCCAACAAATTTTAAATGTCTACTATTTGCACCTCATTCAAAAACATATATACAATACAACCAAGAAATATTTCACAGTAAAAGAACAGTGATTATATCTATACAGAAAAATAATCTGTTCTATGCATTTAAAGACACATATTACAGTCAACTTACCTTCAATTGAATTAATGATATCATCTTTCAAGTGCTTGGCTTCATGGTTTCCATCTGTAAGAAGCTCCAGATGTCCACTTTGGTTTCTTGATGCTCTGTATGACAGATAACATCCAGAGGACGCTTTATCCGTCCACCCCTTTCTTCCCTGCTTTGGTGAGATTCAGCATCTTATAAGGTCGAACTGCAAACAAGTCCTCTCTCTCGCATGCAGTTGTGTCAAAAACTTGAATTCTAAAATGCATATTCCCCTCATATCGGAAGACAAGGAATTCACGCTCCTTCAAGAAGTGGTCTTCAACAAACTTGGGCCATCCGGTAGATAGGAATGTTCCATCAGAGGATTTTTTAATTCTCACAGGCCAACTGCAGCCATTAGGACCCTCAAGGGTGGCTGTCTTTGATGCTTCATTTGATAGATGCTTCAAGAAGTTTGGTGGCATCTTCTAGAGATTTGAGGAAAGTATGCATGAAACATCAAAAACTTAACAGTACTTTCTGTTTAAACTAGGACCAGAAAAAACTGCCCAATGCCTTTTCGATGAGAATTATTCAATACACCGATTATAGCAGTTCAGCAAACAACTATTTTACATGTCGCAAACCTAATTTAGCTGGAACAGGAATATCTAGGAGCCATCAACTAACTTCATTAATGACAAGAGGCGCAGAAGCGTTGGCTCCCAAAATCAAAGCACATAAAGTCTGTCCTTCTGTTTTTTTGGAAGGAGAAAATTAGCTACACACATAAGAGCTATTGGCTAAGTACACCAGCTAGGCTGATCTGGTACGGTTAGCATGTTGAATAATTTCTCCTTTAAGACCTCCATTAAGTGGTACCAGACTAAAATTCAGTTCAAGACCAACTTGTAAAGTTGTTGAATATTAACCACAAAGTTTAAAAATCAATCAAATAATGGACCAACCACACGCATGTCTGAATCGATAGATGTAAAAGTTTGAAACATTTTCTCAATGCATTTTACTCAAAGAAGAACATTTGCTCAATGCAGTAAGGCATGCATATTTCCCCCATATTTGACAATTGACACAATGCATTGGATGGATATGGTTGTTGCAAATTAATCCAAAACATTAAAAAAAAAAAAAAAACTGGCACTTAAAACAGAAGAAGAAAAAACTTTTGCTTTGTATGCATACACATGGACTTATGTATGCCTGCCTGTGATATGGGTTTATGCTTAAATGTGAGTGCTGGATAGAAATGTAATAAAGCATGCCAGAACTACTATGTGCACAAGGTATACCGGTCCATGTACTCCTATATATGAACCTGTGCATGCATACATTTGGGGATGTAAGATTCAGAAATTAAATGATACTGATTATAGTTAAAATCATAATTTAAGTACACTGACATCTCCCAGAGAAATTGAGAGAAATGGCCTAAAAACATTCATGTATCACGTAACGAAATACTAAGGTAAATTGAAGATAGCACTCTTGCTCAAATCATAATTTAAGTACATCGACATCTCCCCAAGAAATTAAGAGAAATGGCCTAAAAGACATCACGCATCACGTAGACAACTAAGGTAAATTGGAGATAGCACTGTTGCATACTTGAAGATGACATTCTCTCATTCCAAGAGGTATGCAGCTTATGTAAGGAGAGAGAGGAGATAAAAGCTTGATGAAGCTTGTGAAATCCAACTTGGATTCGGACTTCATTTCTGAAAAGGAGTCGGATCCAATTGGAGTTTCCTAACAAGCGAATTGCTTCTCCTTTTAAGATTTGAATTCCTTTTCTGAGTTGGGGTCAAATTCAATTGGGGTTTCTTAAATCTCTGGGACTCTCTGGCTATAAATATGGGTCAGAGCCCTCTTAAATTGTATGCAATGTACAAATTGTATTGATTGTTAAATCAATAAAATCTCTCTCTTCCTTGCCCTGAGGATATAGGCAAATTGTCGAACCTCGTTAAATATTGTGTTTGCTTTCTCTCTTATTTCTTATTCTTGTTATTCTTGGGGTACTTCTCTACTGCATCTATCGGGTTCCTCGCTGGTTGTTACCTCGCGCGCAACAAGTGGTATCAGAGCATCCCAGGTTCGTCGTGAGATCGTGTGTCGATTCTAAGAGCATTGGTTGCTGTTTGACGGAGATCGTGTGTTGATCTCTGAGCCACGTTGGGACTGTTTGTGGGATCGTGTATTGATCTCAAAACAGCGTTTGCATTGCTCAAGGAATCAGATTCGGTGGAGTAGATCGTTTCGGAAACTCTTCTAGGGTTTCATTTTGAGGTAAAGATCCTATCTTTATTTAGTTTTTTACTCCGTTTACTTTCGCATTGTTTTGAGGGAACCTTAAGAAGATGGCTGGAAATAGTACATCTACGGTGAAAATTATGAACCCACATCCTTTGAAAATTGATGTGGTAAAGTTCGATGGCAAGAATAAATTCGATATGTGGAGATGTGGGGTGATGGATGAATTGACGGCATCAAATCTCGAAGACACTCTATGGTTGGAGAAAAAGCGTGATTCTACTATTAAAGAAGATTGAGACAAGATGAATCGGACGGCGTGTGGCTTGATTAGGTCTTGTTTGACACAAGACATCAAGTATCATGTGTTGCATGAAACATCTGCGAGGCAGCTGTGGGAGATCCAGGAAAAAAAGTATCTGACAAAAAGCATCAAATCGCGGTTATAGTTGAAGAGGAGGCTTTATCGTTTTCAGATGAAAAGGGGAATCTTCGTAGACGAACACATGAATAGCTACACAAAGTTTCTTACAGACCTGGTTAATATGAATGTGAAGATCTACGAAGAGGATAAGACGGTAATTCTATTGAATTCTCTTCCTGAAGAAGAGTATGAGACCTTTACTCTTACACTGATCAATAGAAGACAATCTCTTAACTACAATGAGGTGTCTGCTGCTCTTGTGAATTATGAAGTAAGGAGGCAGGACAAATTGTCTTCTTCAGAGAGCACAACAGTAGAGGTATTGACGGTAAGAGGTAGGAGTTCCAATCGGAAGGATAGAGGTGATCAGGGAAGATTGAAGTCCAGATCAGGTTTCAGATATCTGAAGAAGAACCAGTGCGCCTTATGCAAGGAGCTAGGGCACTGGAAGATTGATTGCCTGAAAGCCAAAGGTAAGAAAAAAGAGTCAATGACTGAGGCAAATCTCGCACATGTGGTCAGTACTCATGCCAGTACTTCACAGGTGGATGGATCGAATTTAGACTCATCGGTATTTTCTTTCTCTGTTACTACTCCTACTGTTAGTTACTCAGGTAATTCTGAGTGGATCTTAGATACAGAAGCTATCTATCATGTGTGCCCAAACAGGGCCTGGTTCTAGCTTTGGAAAGTTAGATGGATATTTCGATGTCATGGGTGATGATCATCCGTGTAATATAGAAGGGATAGGTACAGTCCGTATCAAGATGTTTGATGGGATAGTACGAGAATTGAAGAAAGTGAGGTATATACCTCGACACAAGAAATCTTATCTCTATTGGTGTTTTGAAAACGTTGGGTCTTGTGGTATCCATACGAGATGGTGTTCTCAAGATGACCAAAGGCTCAGTGGTGGTTATGAAGGGCGTCCGTCGGAAAAATCTCTACTACTTGAAGGGTAGTACAGTTATAGGTCAGGTGGAGACTTCTATTTCTTCATATGATGTTTTCATACAGGTCTGACAGATGAGGCTCAGACACGGAGGAGAAAAGTCTTTACAAGCTCCAGCAAAAAAGGGATCATTGAAAGGTGCATCTACCTACAACATGAAATTGGGTGAACACGGCGTTCTAGACAAGAAGAAGGCGAAATTTAGCACCACTACTCATCACTCTGAAGGTCTTCTTGATTGTATTCACGTAAGTATTTGGGGACATGCTAAGACTGCATCGCTTGAAGATCATAGGTACTT
This sequence comes from Agave tequilana, assembly GCA_038442645.1. Lineage (NCBI taxonomy): Eukaryota > Viridiplantae > Streptophyta > Magnoliopsida > Asparagales > Asparagaceae > Agave > Agave tequilana. The sequence continues at coordinate 60,631 of JAVJIF010019538.1, read as the reverse complement.
TGTCTCTTTTATTGATAATTTATCTAGGCATTGTCGGATATATCCCATGAGATAAAGGTATAAAGCCCAAGGTATATTGGTGAAGCGGAAGGATATGATGGAGAAGCAGACTGGTAGGAAGATCAAGGAGCTACAAATTGGTAATGTTAAAAGATACAAGAACCAATTCTTACAATTTGGCCAAAACACTGGTATTGGAACTCACTTCACAAATGGATTATATGGGTTGGCTAAGGAGATAAATTGTTTCTTACTGTAGAAGGCTCAGTATTTGTTGTTTAATGCATAATTAGACAAATCATTTTAGGATGAGGCGATTGTATGTGCTAGCCATCTCATAAATGGATTGTCATCGACTGCGATAAGAGGTAAAACTCCTCTGAAAGTTTGGTCTGAAAAGTCAAGATCATGGTCTGCTGCAGGTATTTGAAAGTTCGGCCTACTTTAGTGCCAAATATGGCAAGGTGAATCCGCGAGCAAAAAAGTTTATATTTTTGGGTATCAAAAGAAACATGAAAGATTACAGGTTATGGGACCCTGAAAACAAGAAGATCGTGTTGAGCAACATATCACATTTGATGAGACTTCATTGTTGAAGTCTACCGTCTTTCAGAAAGTGGAGAGGATGAAGACCAAGGATATATCAAAGCGGGTGAAGGTTAATACTACTCCACTACTTCTAGTTGGTTCGGTATCAGTGAGGACTTCACCGGATATGACACCAGGTGAAGATCATATAACCAGTTTTGATGCTGAACGAGTTTAAGACATTGATGAGAATGTCGAATTATTTGCAGCAACTGGAATCAAGATAAAATCACGAAAGTGGGTGAAAAAACATGAATCTCAAGCTTGTGACCGCGACAAGCTCAAGTTGAAGGTCGTTGTTCTCCATGACGGTAATAAGGAGATCCATATGACTTAGGCAGGTCAGTTCACTGCTGAAGATTCAGTCACAAGTGCTTGAGCTTGATGGAGCTCTTTTCAATGAATTACGGTTGGCTTGATCCCTTGAGCAAGGTACGTAGGCAGTCGTAAAGGCACAACCATTTGGTGATGCAACTCGTATGAAACTAAATGGTGTATTTGGGTTCTCGAAAAGTTGATTGGGACTTCATGTAGAGGTGAAGAGTTGGACTTCACGTAGAGTAAAGAGTTGGACTTCACGTAGAGATGAAGTATTGTGATCTCGATGAATGGATGATCTTCTGGTGAGAAGACAGTTTAGCTTGCATAAGAGGAATGTGCATCCAGTTTGCTGAAGCCGATGATGGTGTTTGGTTTGCTCTACTCAAATTTGGTTGAACCGTCTTGAAGACATATGGACTGGAAAGAGCCAGTCAGTTGGAGAGTCAGTGTTGGCTCATGATGGGTTCTTCTTAAGGTCATTTGGAATAGAGTTCCATTAAGTTGCTGAGTAAAAGACACGTTCGTTGGTCGGCTTATATGGTATTTCTCGTCAGTGAAGTGATGGGAAGGCATGTATGGTGCATTCCGTTTGGATAGTTGAGCTGATGTTGGAAGCTTACAATTGATATTAGAGTTTGGTGAGAGTTGCAAGTGGCGACGACAAACTATATTTAGATCTGGTGAGATCAGTGTAAATCAATTGTAAGTGTACTGACGATTCATTTTGAAGGAACTGGTTTCATTTGTTGGCCAAGTTGAGATCGTGTATCAATTTCGTTCGAAGCGCTCAAGCCGAGATCGTGTGTCGATTTTATCAGGTGTTCATTAGATTTCAGCTCAGATTTGAAAAATCTTCACCGAGGTGGAGAATTGTAGGGAGAGAGAGGAGATGAAAGCTTGATGAAGTTTGTGAAATCCAACTTAGATTCGGACTTCGTTTCTAAAAAAGGAGTCAGATCCAATTGGAGTTTCCTAACAGGCGAATTATTTCTCATTTTAGATTTGGATTCCTTTTCTGAGTTTGGGTCAAATCTAATTGGGGTTTCCTAAATTCCTTAGACTCTCTGGCTATAAATATGGGTCAGAGCCCTCTTGAATTGTATGCAAGATACAAATTGTATTGGTTATTGAATCAATAAAATCGCTCTCTTGTCCCGAGGACGTAGGCAAATTGCCGAACCTCGTTAAATATTGTATTTGCTTTCTCTCTTGTTTCTTGTTCTTGTTATTCTTGGGGTACTTCTCTGCTGCATCTATTGGGTTCCTCGTTGGGTGTTGCCTCGCGCGCAACATCTTAAAGTAGTCCATTCTGGTCGATGGACCTACTTTAATCATTAGGAGAGCTGGTTAAATCATTTACTTCCTAAAATGATCCTTCCTAAACTATAGCTGAAAAAACACTATAGTAAATATGCAATGTACCTAAACTATTATATTTTGGCAAAAATCGATTTAGCCCCTCTGGTTGACATTGTTAGTATTTTGAGTGTCTCATATTTATTGAAGAAGAATTCAGGCTCAGATGGCGGTGTTACAAACTTGAGAAATCAAGCACGGACATGCATAGGACTTGTGCATATTATAAGTTAACTTATAAACCATATTAGTCAACTTATGTTTAGCCTAGTCTACTTATACTTCCTGTATAGTCTAGTACTTGCAACAGAAAGTGAAGTTCTCGGATTTTGTTAAATTAGTCGACTGATACTTCTATATAGTCGACTAATACACATTATAAGTCAACTTATACTTGAGTATAGTCGACTTATGGCGGTTCTGACAGTTTCCTTTTCTGGTTCTATTTTAAGTTTGAGCTGGATTCGAGTTCCCTTCTTTCTCTGAGATAGTGCTGATTGTATTGTTGATGTTTGTGTTGAATTAGGATCATCTTATAAGTCTATATAAACTCCTTAGGGGTGGCCTTTAAGGAAAATCAAGAAAAATCAAGTTTAAGAGATATTTTCATCATTGAGAGTTGTGAGAGGATTCTTATAATTCTTGTATTTTCTTCTTTATTTTCAATATAATTTCTCTCCTCCTTCCCGTGGACGTAAGCACTCTTGCCAAACCACGTTAAATCTTATGTTCTTGTATTTTGTGATGGTTTGTCTCGATTGCTTGCTAGTGGTAGATCTTTTACGCTTCCATTGTCGAGTCTTTAACTCAGTGCTTCTCTCTTGTTGTATTGACGTTGATTATAATAATTAGTATCAGAGTAATGGCTAGCAAGACGATCACAATAACTAAGTTCTAGGTGGAGAAATTCGACGGAAAGTCTAACTTCTTGTTGTGAAAGATGCAAGTAACGTCGTTGCTCATGCAAGAGGGCACACACAAGGCCCTGCTTGGTATTAGAAGAAGCCTTCGAAGATGAATGATGATGAGTGGAATGACATCGACTTTCGCGTAAAGGCGTTGATCATACTAAGCTTATCAGATGAGATCCTCTACAACATTATGAATGAGGAGACAATTGCTGGTCATTGGTGTAGGCTGAAGAGCTTTTACATGATGAAGAGTTTGTCAAACAAGTTTTTCATAAAGAAGCAGTTATGCAACCTTCAGATGAAAGAATGTACGCTTATTCTACATTTTAATGCTTTTAATAAGATTTTAAGAGACTTGTTGGCTCTAAAAGTTAAGTCAGAAGAAGACAAAGCTCTTCTGTTACTCTCTTCTCTTCCATTAAGTTATGACCACTTGACAACCACCATCATGTATGCTAAGAAAATCTTAGAGTTAGAAGTTCTCAAGCAGGTGTTCCAGAACAACAAACTGATGAAGAAGATAAATTCTACAGATAAGGCATCAGGACTGGTTGTCAAGAGTCGGAGGGGGTGATCAAAGAGTAAGGGGCGCAAAAGGGATCCAGAGACTTCTAGCAGTTTTGCTTGCTACTATTGCAGGAAATCAGGGCACATCAAGAAAAATTGTAAGAAATACAAGAAGATGCTGAAGAAGAAAGACAGTAAAGATTCTGATGGACTAGTACCAATGGAAAGCCAGATCAAGCCGGGGTTTTCGAACAAGCAAATGAGAATCCCTATGATGCCTTCACAGTTCAGTCAGGAATAGGGATGGCAACGGGGCGGGTCGGGGCCGGGTATTGAACACCCCGTCCCCGTACCCGAAATCCCAAAACCCGCCCCATCCCCGCCCCAGACCCCGTTGGGTATTCCACAATCACCCCCATCCCCGCCCCGGCGGGTAATAAAAATACCCGACCCGACCCGACCCGACCCGAAATCGTGTATTGGGCTCAAATTTTTAGGGCAAATTGGATTTGAATTTTGGACCATTTGGTTTAGATATTTATAAGGAATGATATATTTGTAATTAGTGTTAAAAGTTAGGTTATTTAAGTAGATGTATATATAATATTATTATACTCATTATATGAAAAAATAGCGGGGCGGGTACGGGGCGGGTAACAGGGCGGGGCAATGCTATACCGTACCCGCCCCGCCCCGCCCTTTGTTATTTCGGGTTTTCCCCATTACCCGTCCCCAACCCGGTCAACGATCAAAAAACCCGCCCCATTCGGGTCGGGTCGGATCGGGTCCCCGCGGGTACGGGTCAAATTGCCATCCCTAGTCAGGAAAAAGTAAGTACTCAGATGCTTAATTACTTGACTCAGAGTGCACATACCATATGTGCTCTAAAAGAAAGTGGTTCAGTACTTACAAGCCTTATGATAGAGGTTATATCCTGATAGGTAACGACGTCCTGTACAAGATAGGTGGCATGGCAACATTCGCATGAGGATGTTTGATGGACATGTTTGAACCCTCACAAACGTGAGTCACGTTCTAAATTTAAAAAAGAATCTTCTCTCGTTGGGTGCTTTGGAAGCGCAATAATGCAAGTTTTCAGGTTCAAATGGGGGAATCAAAGTTACAAGGGCTCCATGATGATTCTCAAAGGAGAAGGGAGAGCAAACTTATACAAGATGACAAGAAGCATTATTATTGGTGATACTTTAGCAGCAACGGAGAAGAAGGATACTACAAGGCTTTGGCACATGCGTCTTTAACATATGAGCGAGCGAGGTCTTCAAGTCCTACACAATAAAAGTGCTCTACCAGATATTAAATATTGCAAACTCGATCTTTATAAATTTTGTATCATCGGTAGGCAGTGTAAAGTAGCTTTCTCTATATCACAGCACAAGATAAAGGGTTTGCTAGATCTCATACATACTGATGTGTGGGGACCTTCGCCAGAAGCATCCATCGGGGATGCTAGATACTATGTTACGTTCATAAATGAATTCTCTAAGAGAGTTTGGGTAACTTCTTGAAGCAGAAATCAAAAATATTTCAGAAGTTTAAGGAGTGAAAAACTATGATGGAGAATCAGAAGGGTGAAAGATGAAAATCTTGAGGTCTAATAATGGAGGCGAGTATACCTCCACAGAATTTAAAGCTTACTTAGCAGGCATGAGCATCGAACACCAGCTAAGTATTCCAGGGCAACCAAAACAGAATGGAGTAGTAGAGTGCATGAATTAGACACTTATAGAGTGTGCCTGCGGTATCAGATTACAGGCTGCTATGTCAGAACATTTTGGACAAAAGTGATGAATCATCCAAACTATCTGGTAAACATGTCACCTTCTACAGCCATTGATCTTCAGATCCCAGAGAAGATATGATAAGGAGAGTATGTGGATTATCAAACTTATGAGTTTTCAGTTGTTTAACATATAGTTTGACTGATAGTCAGAAAAAGAACAAACTGGAGTCCAAGTCTAAGAAGTGTTCTCATCAGGTTCACCAAAAGAGTTAAGGGTTTCAGACTTTGGGCTCCCAAGACAAGAAGCACCTTTACCAGCAGAAATGTGATCTTTGACGAAAAATCAATATTACAAAACAAGTCAGAGACAGAGGATAAAGCGCAAGATAGAACTTCAGACAGTTCAGCAGACACTTAAGAAATAAGAGTTGAGTTCTCAGAGATCCCTAAAAGGTCTGAAGGGTCAAATGAGCATTCCTCAGATTCAGATGGAGACGAACATGAGCTACACATGAGCAGCCTAGACCGTTGAGATGATCAGTCAGAGTTACGGTATCACCAGTAAGGTATGACTGTGAAGATAATCATGTCTCATTTGCATTAGTAACAAAAACAGGTGATCCTAATAGTTACACTGAGGCAATCAAGACAGGTAATCATGACAAGTGGATTACAACCATGGAACAGGAGACGGGGTCTTTGGATAGAATCAAACATGAAAATTGATCGGTCTTCTAAAAGACTCTAAGGCAATAGGTTGCATATAAGTCTTTCACAAAAAGAAAAATGAACAATACAAAACAAGGTTAGTTGTCGAGGGATATGCTCAGAAGGATGGTATTGACTACAATGAGATCTTCTCTCCTGAAGTCAAGCATACGTCTATCCGGATGTTGTTGGTGATGGTAGCTCAGTTTGATCTAAAGTTGGAGCAGATGGATGTCAAAATAAAATTTCTACACGGTGAGCTGGAGGAGAGGATATACATGAAGCAACCTCAAGTTTATATTCAGGAGGGACAAGAAATCAATGTGTGTCTTCTAAATAAGTCACTCTATGGACTTAAGCAGTCTCGCAGGCAGTGATATAAACGATTTAACTTTTTCATAATTAAGACCAGATACAACCGATGTGAGTATGACAGCTGTATTTATTTCAAGCAGAATGAGGATCCGACATATGTGCTGTTATATGTGCATGATATGTTGATTACTGCGAGAAACAAGACACATATTCAGAAGCTTAAAGCTCAGCTAAAAAAGAAATTTGACATGAAGAATTTGAGAGAAGCCAAGAAGACCTTAGGTATGGAGATCACTCGAGACAGAGGCTCAGGCAGACTTTGACTATCCCAAAAGAACTGCGTTCTCTAAGTTTTGAAAAGATTCAACATGACAAAAGTAAGACCAGTTATTACTCCTTAGCAGGTCACTTCAAATTATCCTTCAAGTAATGTCCACAATCACAGAAAGAAGAGGAAGAGATATCTCGAGTATCATATACTACTGCGGTGCGATCACTCATATATGCTATGGTCTGCACTAGGCTTGATTTAGCATATATAGTTAGTACAGTAAGTTGGTTCATGCCAAATTCAGAAAAGCAACATTGAAAAACAGTGAAGTTGGTACTACGATATCTGCGAGAGATTATGAACTAGGCTTGGTGTTTTAGAGATTGAAAACGAGAAAGCCTATGGTATTACAAGGCTATATTTATACAAATTATGCAAGAAATCTTGACCAGTGAAAATCTATGATGAGTTATGTGTTCACGGTAGCTGAGTGCATCATTAGTTCGAAGGCAGAGTTACAAGATATCATTACTCTTTCAACGACGGAGGCAGAGTACATGGCTGTAGTTAAGGCATCAAAGGAAGCTTTATGGTTGAGAGGATTGATCGAGACTTTCGGTTTCATACAGGATTCAGTTCAAGTTCATTGTGACAGTCAGGGTGCTATTCATCTTGCTAAGGATCACATGTATCACAAGCGAACGAAGCACATTGATATGAGATATCACAAGATACGTCAGTGGGTCATAGATGACAAGATGATCGACTTGGTGGAGATCAGTATAAAGAAGAATCCAGCAGACATGAAGACGAAGACCACCCCGATGGAGAAGTTCAGAGCATCTCTGAACTTCAGCAAGGTTCTTCAAAGATAAGGTGGAGAATCGGTTTTTAGGAGGAAGCCATGTGAAGTCACAAAAGAGGGGGAAAGCACGATGAATGAAGTGGATGCCAGTTTCTACAAAAGAACTCAATGAACATGAGTCAAGATAGAGATTGTTAGTATTTTGAGTGCCTCATATTCATTGGAGAAAAATTTAGGTTCAGGTGGAGGTGTTACAAACTTCAGAAATCGAGCACAGACATGCATAGGACTTGTGCATGTTATTAAGTCGACTTATAAACCATATTAGTCGACTTATGTTTAGCCTAGTCGACCTATACTTCCTGTATAGTTGACTAGTACTTGCAACAGAAAGTAAGGTTTTCGGATTTTGTCAGATTAGTGACTGATACTTCTATATAGTCGACTAATCACATTATAAGTTAACTTATACTTGAGTATAGTCAACTTACGGCAGTTCTGACAGTTTCTTTTTCTATTTGTTTCAAGTTTGATTGGATTTGAGTTTCATTCTTTCTCTGAGGCGGTGTTGATTGTATTGTTGAAGTTTGAGTTGGATTAGGATCATCTTATGAGCCTAAAAACCATTGGGGGTGGTCTTTGAAGGGGAGTCAAGAAAAGTCAAGTTTAAGTGATATTTCCACCATTGAGAGTTGCGAAAGAGAGAATTCTTATGACCCTTATATTTTCTTCTCTGTTTTCAATATAATTTATCCCTTCCTTCCCGTAGATGTAGGCACCTTGTCGAACTACGTTAAATCTGGTATTCTTGTATTTTGTTGTGATTTATCTCGATTACTTACTAGTGATAGATCTTCTATGCTTTCGTTGCTGAGTCTTCAACTTGGTGTTTCTCTCTTGTTGTATCAATGTTGATCACAACAAAGTCTTCTAAGAAAACCTTTATTGTTGTTTTTGTGGAGGGTGCGAAAGCGGATTAGAGTGTCGGTGATGTTCCTCATTCTTAAGAGGGGAGGTTCCAGGTTCAATTCTCACAGTTGTTGAACGGTGGGGAGTTGACTCGGGTAATATATGTTTAATGGCTGGAGCGTTTTCACTATTCTTTATTCACAAATAAAAAAAAATTGTGGAGGGTTTTTCTCACATTCAGAGTCAAAATAGGGTGGTAAAACATATATCCCCTCACTTTTATTAGCAAAATGGAGGAAAAATCTCACATTCATTGCATTTCCTTTTATGTTTCTCGTTAATTTTTAATCACTAAAAAGAAAGACACCTCCAAACTACAAAGTCCAAACCTTCCCTACTCTGTTCTGTTCTAATTCCAACTTCCAATTAGATAAGGAAGAACAATAAAGAACAAGGGGAACAAAAACGGAAGTAAAAAATAAAAAATAAAAATTAATCTAAAAAGTAAAGTTAGGGACTTGCCAGGCGCTGTGCGAAGTCTCCAAGCAAGACCTTGAAGAAGTGAGGCTTCCTCTGTAAAGCCCTCTCTGCTTGCCTCTTCCTCCCCATTGTCAAATGAAACTGCTGAAATCACAAAGAATTACGAGGATGACCTTTGATCATGAGAAAGTTTTAGTAACTTTTGGGAGGAAAATTTGGTGAGAGAAGAAGAGATGGTGGAGGGCGGAGGAATCAAAGTAACGAGGCAAAGCTCGGCTTTTCAGGTACTGCGATCTGCTCTCCTCTGCCCTTTTCTGTGCGGGGGCCTGTCTGTTAGCGGGAAAAAGGAAACCCCGTTTGTAACCGTCTCAGTCCCCGTAATGAACAGCCACATGGTGTGTGCTGCTGCTTGGGATCGAACAGCCAACAGCATATATCTTGCAAGTTAAATTGTGCCAGGCACGCATGTGGTCAGCAGATGACATTTTCCTAAAAAAAGAATTTTAGCATATACCTCCTATGTTTCTGTATTATTTCAGCCTTTGGGGTATGAAAAAGGATTATTTTCAATCCTTATGTGGCCCATCGGTAAGCAGGTTTGATCCCTAATGTGCGCCAGTTCAAAATTTTCCCATCCCAGTAGAAAAGGTCAGGTTGTGGTGTGCAGGAGATTAGTCTGGGGGGTGATTGCAAGTGTAACACCTCGTTCCCGGAATACATACTTAAATACGTATTCTGATTTTTTTATTGTATTTTTTAATTTAGTTTTTGTATTTGTTTTTGTTTTATGATTATATGTGCGATTGTTTTGTATTGGATCCGGATTCGTGGACTCGGAGTCAGCCCTAATCTTCACCAGGGCCCCGATCCTAGTGTATTACTCGATTTGGTCTTTTTAGTAGTTAGATTTGACCGATTTCAATTTCAAACATCATTTTCTAATATTTTAAATTTTTTATGATTTTCTGAAATTTTTCAGAATTAATCTGCAAAATCTTCAAAACCAGTGTCGATCGGTATCGCTGACCGATTCCCAGAATTTTAGTTTTGAAATGGAGTTGAATTTCTAGAAACGCATACTTCTTAGAATCTTATTTTCCATGTAAATGCATTTTTGGAGATTTTTCTAAATTTATCGAAATTCGACCGGATTTGGTATCCATCGGTATCGCCAGAAGATTCCAGGATTTTTAATTTGAAAACAAGAATGAATTTCTTGAAACCAATTTCATCATGTACTTTAAAATAATATTTTCTATTTTTAAAAATTTTTGAGAATATTTCCGAAACAGCCAATTTTTACCCTATTTAAATAATATTATTTTTTCCTTCCCTTCTTTTTCTTTCTTTTCTCTTCTTTTCCTTTCCCCCAAGTCAGCCAGTCAGCCATGCTCCATCACATCACCTGTCTAACCCTTTCCCCATCCCCATCATTTTTCTCCCCCTTTCTTTTAAATAAACAATCTCTCTTTCTCTTTCCTTATTTCTCTTTCACCCTCACTCTCTCTCACAATCTCTCATCTCCCCTCTCCCCCCTGGCTCCACCGCTAGCCACCTCCAGCATCACTGTTGACGCCTCCCCTCCAGCTACCTCTCCTAAATCCCCTCTCCTCTTCTTCACCTCCCTTCTCTTGAACAACACCACCATCCCCTCTAATTTTATCCAAACCCATCACCACCACCTTCATCTTCTTTTTCCAAATCATCCATCAATTCCACCTCTAACTCCTCCACTTCTACCATCTAACCACCATCTCCACCTCCTGCTACAACTCCCCAACATCACCACCAACTCCCACTTCCTCAACCACCAACATCAACAACCACAACAACACAACAACACCAACACCAAAACCTCCTCCTCTCCCCTCCCCTGGCCGACGACGGCCGGCGCCGCCCGGTCCACGGCCAGGCTGTGGGCTGGCCTGGTTTGAGGGAGGCAGCAGCCCCTTCTCTTTCCCCTCTCCTTTCTTTTCTTCCTCTTGATTCTCTCTCTCTCTTTCTCTCTCTAACATCTCTCTCTCCTCTCACTCTTTCCTCCCTATTATCATCTCTATCAATAAATTAATATTTATATATTTTAATATTAATTGATGGTGTGCTCGTGTTTATGGTATTCCAGGATTTTACGGCGTTTTTCGTAGATTTAGGCGAGTACCTTTTCTGGGATAACGAGTACTCCTTTTCGGTATTTGGACCAGTACTATATTTTGTATTGGGCGAGTATTTTCTACTATTGTACATACTAGGTGAATGCTATTCTGTCTTTAGTACATGATGCATCGTTATGCGAGTTGATATATGATATGCGAGTAATTTTTAAATATTAACATGCTTTATGAATACATGTTGGTCGTTATTTTAACTCATTGAACTAGTGTTGTACTTGTATTGGATATGCCTAGATACGCTACCGTTTCGTTCAGTTTCATATAGCTAATTAATAGATTAATTTATTATTTTTATAGATATGGTTGTGAAGAGTTTGAAATATAACTGTACTGTCCTCCTGTATCATGTCACATGACCTACTGATTACCTGACACCTGATGCCTGGAACTGATACCTGACACTTGTTCTTTGACACCTGACGATTGACATGCTATCACTTGATACTTGACATATGCTATCACTTGGTATTGATACACTTGACCTGATATTGTGACATCTGACTGGAAATTATTACACCTGACACTTGTATTACATTGCCTATTCATGATTATCGTCTTTATGGGGACTTGACATGATTATTATACTATTATCAGACATCTGGTACTCCTGTATTCCTGAACTTCTATATCTCCTATACTCATATCCCCAGTGCTGTTACTCTTGTTAATAGTACAGTCATACCGGCGTCCGGCAGAACATGCCGCCTGGTGTCGGGATGACGAGGATGTATCCCATGATTATGCTATCCTGAATAGAACTAAGTGCCACACGGACCAAAGTGCCACGCCACACACATGGTGGGGGGGCCACCTCTTCAATCTATGGGAGCTACCTCTTGAATCTATAGGGGTCACCTTTTCAATCTGTGAGGCTATCTCCTGAGTCTATTCTCCAAGAAAAATGATCCTTCCTCTTGCCTATGTCGCCTGGTGTTAGAGTGATAAGCATTCTCAGTGCATATTAACACACACACGCACACCTTGATGTACAATAATGACGCCAGAAGCGTATGTTATTTGGTCTCTCCTCTATTCGAATAATGGTACCCGCGTATCTGAGTTCGGATGAGTTCTACTGGAAGTGAAGGCTCCAGCGTGAACTGTTGGTGTTATGCGACGCCGGTGGAAAAGAGACCGGAATAACAAATGATATTGATGATTATTATTGGATAAGCAGTACACTAATTTACCCATGCACATGACTTGCCCTATTATTACAATCCAACAATTCATGTTGTATGACTTGAGCTGGACATTCTGTTTTGCTATATGTGATTTTTAGATTATTACACGGGATTTCCTGGTCTCTTGTTTACTGACTTGTGCCAGCATTGCATGTTTATGTGTACCTGTGCTCTCGACATCGTTTTCTATGCATGTTTTCTGATTCAGATTTATCAATATACATGCACTCACTTGATTTTAGCTTTGCTACTGATTCTCTAATTTTCATTTTATATTACTGGTCATTGCCTGTACTTGTATGTCTGAACCACATCACTTGATCATGTATACGTGTGACTGCTTGCTCATGCCAACTAGCTTTATTTTACATACTCGTTGGGTTGCTTTCTGACAACCATGAACCTTCATGTCCAGATCCTAAAGTCTAGATCGTGGTGATCTTACTGTAGCTGATCAGAGTGCGCAACGGAAGCATAAATTAGCGGTTATCTCTCCGAAGCCCCATTTCTTCCAGCCCCCTTGATCGGCTCACGAGATTCTCATCTTTCTACTCGTGGGTATTTTCCAATCTTTCTAAATTGCTATCATGCTTTTGCGCTTCTTGGTGATCTAATATTCTTGGAATGTTGTATCATGCTTTGTGATAACTGTGTATTTATACTATTATTGTTTGAATGTATATTATCACTGAACTTTCGTACTCTGATTCTTCCTTGTACTAATGCTTAGCGTATATATGTATGGGTATTTTCACCCTGTGTATGTACATCGCAGTAACGTTTTCGTACCCGCGGGATCGGGGCGTTATAGGATGGTATCAGAGTTTAGGCTCTCACATCTTCAGTACAACTAGTCGGCAAATTAATGGTAAAGAAAGTTGCAAATGGAAACATGAGTCGTGGTTATACAATCCAACTATAAGTACAAGTTATCTATTCTCTCTTGACCGTTCTTCCATTGATTCTTGAATCTCTTCTATCTTTTCTATTTTTAGTTCCCATCATTCTTATACCAACTTAAGATATGGATAGACTGGTAGGGTAGCGGCAAGACAGATGTGGTTCGCTCTCATTCTGTTCTGGTATTCTTTGACTATAGTATACTGTATTGTCTTATATTGGATAGTTTTTCGTCCTCGCATTCTATTCTTGTAAGTATGGACGCATCACAGGGAATCAGTACAGAGAGTGGAGCAGTCATCACTTATATAATCAGATGACTGTATCATTACATGAGGACCGTCAATATGAAACAGTGTTCCAGATTCAGGTCTTCTGCCAAACAGTGTTATGGTGTTTTCTATTTTTATTATTCCAGTAACGATCTTGATTTTTTCTACCATGTTCGTGAAACTCGGGTATTCTCAGAACTGATATGCAGTCAGGTTATTATTCAGAAGACAACATTAGGGACTCATTTCAGTTTTTATGAATTCTTGATCATGTTCTCAGAGCCACCAACTCCTAGTAGTCTTAATAGATTTGGTGGACACGGGCCCCGCTAGCCTCGCCAAGCAAGGGTCGTGTTCTAGTCATGTGTGAACCTAACCAGGTGTGAGCTTTGCTGCACCCTGATGCTTAGAATTTATGCTGAGTTGCGCGCAGGCTTCACCGCGTGAGCTCTGCCAAGTGCGAGCCTTGTAGAGCGTTAGCTTCGTCGCACTTTAATGCTTAATGCCTGAGTTGTGTTACGTGATGGCCTCACCTAGGCTTGGCTTTGCTCATGGCTAGTCCCTTCAGTGCTTAGCACTTTAGCCTGTTTCTCGAATTTCTCTCGCCTAACGTGTATTCATGGATCTGATGAACACGATTTTCTCGCTATATCTGAGATATTGTCATAATCCTTATGAACGATCCATTCGGCCAACCTTGCAGGGGCCTGGATATCTTCTACATATTTAATCTACAGTCAGGTTATCATTCAGAAGTCAGTATTCAGAATTCTCCACGGTTATTCTATGTTCTTAATTATGGCTTTCATAGTTAGTAATGCCCAGTATTCAGAAATCCTTAATTATCGGTCATCTTTATTTATGCTCAGTATTATCAGGGTTTTCTTTAGCTTTAGTATTCTGGTCTATTCTCAGAGAATTAGCATGTGTGCAGCACATCGGTAATTCTGCTACAGACTCTTCATCAAGGACAGCTTCATGCCATGCAGTTTTATATTATATTATGGATTTCACTACTATGGATTTCTATGGACTTCTAAGGATTTCACCAGCTTTACTTAGCAATCGGAAAGAATTATTATTAATTATCTCACCAAGTCAGCCGACTCTATATTATTCAGAATGGGTCAATCTTCTAAAGTTTTGGTAGAATTCTTTTATCAACAGACATTAGGTCAGTATTGTTATGGCACCATCAGAGGATATACATGACCGGAAGTGCAGAAATGTCTAAGTTCTGAGTTTACCGTTCAGTAAATTTGTGAGAACTACCCTCCGTTATTCATATCTTGATTGGTATAATCCTTATCCATATCTTTCCTATGTTCATTTCCCCTTACAAAAATTTTGAGGACGAAATTTTTGTAAGATGGATAGAATGTAACACCCCATTCCCGAAATATGTACTTAGATATGTATTCTGATTTTTTTATGACATTTTTTTTATTAAGTTTTGTATTTATTTTTATTTTATGATTATTTGATTCGTGGACTCGAAGTCAGCCCTAGTCTTTGTTTTCCATTGAAAACTTGAGGTTCGTGGGAAAACTTACAAAAAGGGTAGAGGAACGAAATTGCAAGTAATAAAAGTAAGAATTACAAGTAGATCTCCTCTGAGATTTCAGAGAAAATGTGCCGGTAGGAATCTGATCAGCGCGTGATCACTTTATCCCTTTGATGATGCAATCGATCAAGTGATCGAACTGTCTCCTAATAAGACTCCCTTCTTGCTTGGTTCGGGGAATCGGAGAACAGAAGATCAGAAAAGCCTTTTTGCTAGGAATTCTGCTCTTTTCAAGCCAATCTCCTCTCTATTCGTCTCTTCATCCGTATGTGTGTGTGTGTGTGTGTGTGTGTGTGTCTGTGTCCCCTTTGTGTTCAGTAAGAGACTATTTATAGCTAAAAGTGGGGTGTAACCGTCCCCATTGAATTCAGCAAAGCCGAATCAGTCATTAACTTCGCGCGAAGCTCGCAAATAGCCTTGCTATGAAGCTTTTTGCGAGCTTCGCGGGTTCATGTGAATGTCCTCTTGTCGTTATGGCTTAATCATCTCCACTTAATGTGGGACAAAGTGGGCGGGTGTAACCGTCCACTTAAAGTGACGTTATTCCCACTAAATTAGTAGGGTTCACCCATTAATCCCTTGTGGGTTTTTGAAACGGTTTTGATGACTTGGCAAAGCTCACTGAGGAGCTAAATCATGCGAAGCTAGATCATGCGAAGCTAGATCTCGTAAAGTTAAGACTTAGCTCATAGCTTCAAGCAAAGTTTCCTTCAAGGCCTCATGCGAAGCTAAGACTTAGTTCATGGCAGAGTGGCATGAAGCTCTTGGATCAGCCTCTGGCGGGGCTAAATGGGAAGCTTCAGGCGGAGCTAATAGTTAGCCTCAAAGCGAGGCTACCAACCAAGCTTTAGGCGAAGCTGTTAGTTCCATGCAGAGCTATGAAGCTTACTTTGGGCTTATGTCAGGCTAAGTATTGAGCTAACTTAGTATCCTAGACCTGCTTGGGTCTCTCCAAAAGGTAATTGTGGCTTACTATCTATTTTACTAGATTAGTAATATCCATGTTGCTGCCTTGTCTCTGGTCATCAGCTTGTCTTCGACTTATCTTTTGTAGATGTCAATAAGTTAGACGTCGTTCAGACCGGTTGGAGATGAATGTGGGAGTTCTGTCTTTTTCGAGTGCCAACAAGACCCCCTTTAAAGTTTTCGTGAATCTGCAATAGAATGGTTCAGATTTCAAAATATTTTGAACTATTTTGATTGATGGTATGTGAATGTGAACGTCGCCTTAGTGGTTGAGTTCAACTTCACTTTTAGCCCAGCTTTCAGGCTGGAATAGGTTCGCCGCGCTTCTGGGTAGCTTCGCGCTTCTAGGTAGTTTCGCCTTTGGACTTCCTGAAGTAGCTTTGCTTCAAACCGGGTTTGGACTACGAGCATTAGCCTCGCGCTTGTTGTGAAGGAGCGATGTTCCGTTCCTGAGGCTAACCGCTTTTGCGAGTTTCAAGAGAAATTGCTCCCTTTTTCAAGGTTTGAATAACTTTCCTTGCATTTACGAGAGAGATATTCCCTTTTCCGAAGTTTAAAATAACTTCATGTGCATTCCTGAGGGAAGCATTTGAATACTTTAACTTCGCCCGCGCTCCCAAGCTTGAAGTGGTAGCGGCGTGGTTAGGCCACGAGGCCTATAAATAGGACTTTTACAGTCCTTCTCAGAGAAATATACTTCTTTCTTTTTAGGAGATTGTTTTATGACCCCTCCCCATTGCTCAAGCAAGAGGACTAGAGTTCCTGAAGTAGTGGGGACTCTCACTCTTGTTATTATCCGATCAAGATCTGGTGAGCCTCGGCCATCCAGTGACTTTAGGAAGTTTATCTCCCATAATTTTCTTAGCTTTGTTAGCTATCTTGGGAATTGAATTCCCTTGGTCTCTGCATTTGGCTAACTTTTAGAGGAGGGTTTCAACCCTATTTTCAAGCTTCCCGGCGAAGCTAGCATTCTTGCCTGATCAGGCAAAGGATCTTTCTACGTGAAGTCCCTATCTTGATCTGTTAAATCTGCCATATAGGCAAGGTTTATGACTTGGCCTCTTCAAGGTTGAACCAGTCTTGCCATATAGGTGGGGTTAAGGCTGCGCTCTTCTGGGCTAGTCTAGCCTAGCCATATAGGCGAGGCTAGGACTTGGTCCTTTTTGAGGCTTCTCCAACCAATGGCCTGGGGCGGAGCTAAAACTTGGCTTACGCTAAACTGTTCTAGCGTTATCGTACAAGCGAGGCTATCCTCTGCTTATCTGAAGCTTATCCTTGGGACATAACTTTGATTTTGCATTTCATCCCTCCCCCTTTTTCTTTACTTAATGCTAACTTGTTCCTATTTGTATTGCAGTATGTTATGCTCCCTTTTTTTTGTCCTGATGAAGGAGAACAAAGACTTGCCCCTTTATTTTCAAGTCGAAGCTTTGACCATAAGCAGAAGGAACACATTGGAGCAGCTGATGCGCGTTCTAAGGAGAAGGTCACTTATCCAAGATGATTCACTTCGGGAAGGGGTTAGTAGTTGCTTATCCGAGATGATCCACTTCGGGAAGGGGTTGGTAGTCGCTTATCCGAGATGATCCACTTCGGAAGGCGGACGTCACCAGTAAGGTCTCGGATCCTTCCTTTGCCAATTTTATTTAAAGAAGATCGAGCTTTCTGGTGGCAATCAATCCCTTACCAATTTTGATCAAAAAAGATCCAGCTCCTTGATGGCAACCAATCTCTTGCCAATTTTCATCAAAGAAGATCCACCTTCTTGATGGCAAAATCTGTCATTAAGCGAAGGATTATGATCTTGTGCAGGAGGAAGACCTTTCTTGTCCAGTTGGGATTGTTTATCATCCTGAAAGTTGATAGGACAACTTGTTTGCCTTTGGAGTACTGATTTATTGTATGAAAGATAATCTTAATGTACCAATATATCTTCCCTTTTGAATCAATAAAAATTTTACTTTTTGCTCGTCTACTTTGCTTCCGTTCTTTTCGTCGAAAGCAACTGAATGGACTGGCTTAGGTAAAAAGCTCTCAGCGGAGCTAACCTTCCAGTGAAGTTGAGAATGGATCTCCAGTTAAGTTAGAAATGAGCTCTCAGCGGAGCTAGCGCAAAGTTTCCTGCGAAGCTGAAGATGAACTTTTAGCGAAGTTAAAGCTCAACTTTCAGCTAAGTTACTCAAGCATTGTGCGAAGTCAATGCTGCACTTGTAGCGGAGCTAGCCCTTGGAGGGGCTGAAGCAAGGCTTCTCAGGGAAGGCGCTTAGGCGTTGTTTCAAATTAATTTGAAACGACCGCCTGCGCTCCTTTTGAGGAGACGAAGTTAGACATTTTTATGTCTATAAAAGCCCAACGGCTGAAAGAGAAGATTACCTTCTCTTAAAACCAAAATTTCAAGAGTGAAACTCCCTCTCTCTTTCTTCTTCTTCCTCAATCAGATTTTTAGAACTTCACAGTTCTTCATGGCTCCCAAACGTCGAGCAGGCAAAGAGGCAGTGACCTCTGCTACGGAGGCGCCCTCTCCTCCTCCGGTCATCGAACGCCCCATTGCGGGTAGGGATTTTTTTCTCTTATCCAGACATTTTCATCTCTTTTTGAAGCCATTTACTGGCTACATCATGATGAATCTAGAGTGATTCACCGTGATCTCAGGGAGTTGCTCTCCCTTAATTTATCTTTGCCGAATTTTTAGGGGATTTAATTCCCTTAATTTCTCAATTTGAAATTTAGAAACCAATGGTCTTTCTCTCAACTTCTATGCGAAGCTAGCCCTTAGAGCGGTTCACATTCTATCAAATGACAGGATGTGAAGTTAGCTCTAGAGGCGTAGCTGGGAAGAGGACTTTAAAGTCCTGTGAACACTTTTAGGCACAAGTGCCTTTTCAGCGAAGTTAGCCCTTGGGGCTTTTCTGTATTCTGCTCAGCGACTGAACATGAAGCTAAGCTCCCGGAATGAAGCTAACACTTAGAGATTTTTTGTACTCTGCCTTTGTGTAGGATGTGGAGCTGAGACTCAGGGCGAAGCTACTACTAATCTAGCTTCGCTTGCCTTAGCAATTTTCGTTTTGTTTTAGCTTCTCTTCTTTAGCTAATGGACTAATATAGTTTCTTCTTGTTTTGCAGTGCACTGTACTCCGAATCCTTTAAACAGTCTCTTTGGAACAGTCAGGGGACTCGATGGGAATGTTAGCTTGCAATTCCAGGGGCAAGCCTCTTATTTAGCGAGCGGAGCGCTCCAGGCCGGGATACCCTAATTTACGCTGGAGATCAGCGTATAATGAGGAGCATCTTGATTGCTGCTCCCCTTGAGGATTGTGACCGAAAAATTTATCGAAAGCCCAGCTTCATGTTTGGGGACGCAGCGCCCGAAACCGATCATCAGCTGCTGGCCGGAGAAGGGAAGTGGATCTTTAATCTAAATGATGAGAAGTATTACCTCTCAACTAGCAAGCGTTATTTCCCGCTGTCTTTCTACCAATGCATGACGAGGCCTCAGAAGATGAGGTGGCAAGTGACTCGGACCACTGACTCCGTTTATGTGGGTAAATTGATAGCTATATCTCCAGGTTATATAATGGCAGGTCGTCCACGGTGCATATTGGGTCTCCACCCTGAGAACGTTCTCCAAGATATCCCGGTGGGGGAAAATCCCTCTATGGCTCAAACTTTTGGAAATAAGTTCTTTAAAGTGCACGGCAACTATCCTACAACTGATTTCAAGACACCAGGCTGGATTCATCCTCCCAAGGCCTGGTAGAGAGATTTGACCCTGTATGTCTTGGCCCACTTTGAGAAGGATTTGGAGAGGCTAGGACTCCACGAGGCTGTCAGAGCAACCTGCTATGGTATTCAGATGAGCGTACGAATTTCTACGCCATCTTTGAGTTATATTGTCCAGCTACAGGGACTTTCTTTACCCCTGTAAGCGAATTAGGCATGACTTTGCACGAGATGTTGGAAGTCTCTGCTCTGCCAATGGGATCTCTCCCTTATGAAGAATACTTCCCATGCGAGGCAGAATTAGCACTTCTAGAGAAGCATGAGCCCGCTTTATTTGAGACTTACGGAAATTGATATGCCATTTTTACATCTGCTCGAGTATGCATGGGAGCCATAAGGGAACTTCGAGTAGTTCGAAGAGCTAGGAGAATTATTTATTCCCCAACCTGGAAGATGCTCCTGAAGTGGCTCACTGCGGGGTTACAGATGAAGACATTTTTTGGATGATGCAAGAACATTCTTAGGGAGATATGGTCTTTGAAGAAGATGATGGTATCTATGAGAAGAGTGACATTCTTAGGAGTTTTCATCATCAAGCCCGTCGCCCGATATCCCGGAAGCACTTTTGGGTGGGTTTTTATCGGTTTGGTTGAAGAAATGTGTGCTGCCATCTCCTCCTAGCGACGTCATTCTTCCGACTGTCTTATTGTCGGCCATTCGTCTAGTTCACAGTCATTTCCTTGGCTTCTCCCGACAATGGTGTGTTGTATTCAGTGGGGCCTTCATGCATTGTGGAGGCTTTCTACAGACCAGCAATGACGAAAAGGGGGAAGGGTACTATCTTGCCCCGTGACGGACCAAATTCCAGGATCGGCCTGCCATACACCTATTTGATGGTTGTTTCGCTCTTCACTGTCTAGCTATTATTCAAGCTGGTCAAGAGCCTCCAGAAGGAGTTTGAATGGCGCTTCTCCGTCAATTTGAGGGATCTTCATGGTTACGGACTTATGTGGCCGCGGTCCGCAAGCTGCTACGTTGGAACGATGTCTATAGCCTCTTCTGGTTCTTCCCCTACATTCGCGATGCGGGCTATGGCGAAGAATTCAAGGATGCGGGAGATGGAAAGACGTCGCTGAGCCGGGGGATCTTTGAATGGTTGGTTAGCATTCGGCCATCTCATCTGGTGTACAGGAGCGGGGATACCTGCTATTTGGAGCCTTATGTCCCGAGTCGATTTGCTCGTCAGTTCGGGTATGACCAACTTTATGTTGGTAATCCGAACACCAGCCTGGCCCTCATGGGGAGCCTTATTGAAGGTGCTTGTGCCTGGCGGTTCTTCATCACTGGCTGTACTGAGGCACGGCTATGCATGCCATTGAGGACCCAAAACTTACTAACGACTTTGGGGTTCTGTCAGTGGTATAGAACTTCAAACTCCACACCAATCGGATTTTCTATTAACTTGTTTGGCGTGAAGTTGATTTCTCAACAGCTGAAGCGAAAAGTCACTGAGAAGGGTGAGGGGTCCAGGTGCCAGGCCTCCCGGAGTTCGTCGCCACTGCGGACAGTGAGGCTTCGGACGCAGAAAGTCCCCACTTTGAAGAAGACGCAGGCGCTGAGGTTCCACCAGATGCTCCCGATGGGTAGGCACAGCCCCTATGGAAGACGTAGAGATGGAAGAGGTGGAGGAAGAAGATCGCGACGTCCACTTCAAACGAAAGAGGCAAGGTGGATCCCGTAGGAAGAGGGTAGTGAAGAAGCCTCGTCGCTACACTCTCACCATTATTGCAGAGGACGAATCAGCTGCAGGGCCTCCTCCTCCTGTCCCGTTAGTTATTAAACTATCGGCGCAAAAGTAGATGACTGATAAAGCTGTTCCCAGCCTAGGAAAAACCAGTTTCACTCATTTTTTGACATGTACTTATAGATTTTGTACAGCTCATTTGTTTATCCTATGATTCAGGAACCGAGGCTGCAAGAGAACCAGGAGCAGAGGCTACAGGAGAACAGGAAAATTATTATGATCCCCTGTTTACTAATAAAGAAGGTGACGAAGCTAGCTACTTCGTCGTCTCAGAAGATTCGAGAGGTGACGCGGCTGATGTCGGTCCTTCGGGTGCTGGGATTTCGAAAGAGAGTCCAATGGCCTCGAGCTCTATAAGATGGACCACAGAGGCTTCGGCGAGTGAGGGTGAGCCGGACGTCCCTCCTGCATCTGCCAAACCTTTTTCTATGGAGCCCGAAAGAATTAGCGTTGCCGTCGAGGAAATCCAGAGAGAGACTATTGCTGAGGCAGTTGAGGCAATATCTCCTCTTGGTAATACTTTGATCTTTTGTAAGTAATTCTCCTGATATTTGTTATGCCTTATTTCAACAAAGTCTTTTCACAAGTGTTCTGCCTCTAGGTGCATCGACTTTAAGGGGACCAGCTGATCTTCCTGAGGGAATCAGGGGTGAGGCAAGTACTTCAGCCGCAATGGACGTTACCGAGTTGGATATCTTGTATCACGACCTGCCCTCTTATCGGCCTGAGCCTGCCAGTGGAGTTAAAGAGGCTGATGAGATGGTGGTTACAGAGCCAATCTCACTCCTGACTGCATCGGTAGGTGAGATGCCAGTGGTTTCTTTGACGCTACCTATCTTGACAACCGTTGGGCTAAAGATAATTACCAACCCTATGTCTCCGACACTGGTTGTTGAGCCAGTTCTTCCGGAAATAGTCACCAGCCCTACTCCATTGTGGCTGGTGTACTAGTTTCAATGAGGACTCCTAGATCACCGATGATCCCTCGTCTTTCTCCAGCCAGTGCTTCTGTCATTTCCTCTACTGTTATGACAGTGAAACCAGTGGAAGCTTTGTCTTCAGGTACTACTCGCTCACCCGGAGTAGTTGAAGTCAAGAAAGAATTTATGGCCGAGATGGTTGATAGCTTTTATAAAAGCCTGAAGCGATCTGTTGCTCTGGTTTTGAAGGGCTCAACCACCTCATTTTCTGCTTTAAAGGTGGTCCTCTCTCGAAATATCGATAGCATTCGAGATTTTAGAGGGGATGATCAGGCTACAGCATTGGAGCTTTTGGTAGAAAGGCTTGAGAGGGATGCGGGCGAGTGGTGTCACCTCAGTAATTTAGATTTGGACTTCTCAGTTAATGAACAGCTTGAACGCCTTGCTGCTCAATTGCGTGAAGCTCATCTTACAGCACAGGAAGCAGCTAAGGTAATATCTTTAAATTTAAAATCCTTGGAGAAAAGAAAAGTAGAAATTAGAGATGTCATAAATGCTTCTAATAGTGATCTTCTCGACGCTGAGGATAAGATTGAGAACGCTAAAGAGATGATCAAGAGAGCCAATCTTCTTCTGTCCAAGGTTAAACTAGTGCGTCTTGAGGAGATCGCTTGGGTAGAGCAGCTCAAGGCCCAAAATGATGAAGTCCTGCAATAGGAGCAAGCACAGAGGGCAACTTTAGCTAAAATTGAGGCTCGTCTGTCCCAGACAATGAATTTTAATGAGGTTGAGTTGAGATCGCAAGCATTCATCAGAGTTACTGAGGAGAGGA
The DNA here is from genome assembly GCA_038442645.1 of Agave tequilana. NCBI lineage: Eukaryota > Viridiplantae > Streptophyta > Magnoliopsida > Asparagales > Asparagaceae > Agave > Agave tequilana. Next base: position 37,386 of record JAVJIF010019538.1, on the reverse strand, counting down.
AGAACAGGCTGGGCATCCTTGAAGAACGGATCAAGTCTTATGAAACAGCCTCGTATTTTGTAATCCATGTATCCCCCTTTTTGAATCAATAAAAAGTAATTTTATTTGACTCCTCTGTTATACTTCCAACTTGTTTTATCTTCTGCGTTTGCAATTCTTACTTCAAAGTTGTACTACAATCCTCAAAAAAAAAGGAAATAATGGTATAACTAATCTAGTTAAAGGTGATGAACCGATGGAATCAGTTATAAATTTGAAAAATGACTCGACTCAAATCATGTCGCGATGAGAATAGAAAAGAGTGAGACTGACGATCTTTACTGTTCAGAGGTAAATATTAACACAACAGATTAAAGATCATCAGATTTGTGAATAGGTTATGATAAATTAGATACCATAACCTATGATAGTTCCTACTGAACTAAGACAAATGAGGCCTAGGATTTGCCAGTTAACAGTGACAAAATAGACATGATTGGTCAAAATTTTGTCATTCAGAGGTGATGATCTGGACATGATGACAAAGTGGAAGTGAACCCGATTTTAGGGACCCATTTATTCAGAGGTGATAAACTAGACGTGATAGACTAAGACACACTAAACTTCGAATCCGCTGCCAGATGTAGTCATATTAACTTGGCAGCTAGTCCATCAGGGACTACAGAGATAGATTGAATCTGGATTCCTGTTGGTTCAGAGGTGGTTGACTGGACATGACCAACTAAGGGACCTCAGACTCGCAATCTGCTGTTCAGAGGTTTAATGTTAACATGACAGCAAGAGCTCCTGACCTTGATAGAGGGATGGAGAACAAAGTTATGGACTCATCTGTTCAGAGGTGGTGAGCTGGACATGACAGTTAAAGTACCATGAGAGAGAGAGAGATCTAGGTATCCGTCAATTTAGAGGTAATATGGACATAACCGATTGGGAGTTGTTGGACTCAGAACCCTATCGTTCGGAGGTGGCGAACTGGACATAACAGCAAAAGGATAGTCCCTACTGGATTGAAAGATGAGACTTGGTTATCTGTCAATTCAGAGGTAATATAGACAAAACTGATTGAGAAACCACCAAGCTTAAGATTTTACCATTCAGAGGTGACAAGCTGGACTTAACGGTAAAGGTAATAACTCCACTAGGGAAGATAGGATTTGGTCATAAATTCCGTGAAAAAACTAATATCTCCGTTGGATTTTATTTAGAAGAAATTGTCAAAGGTATATTGTTAACATAACAACCAAGAAAGTCCATTGGGGACTGAGAGAAAAATAATAGACTTAGAAGAAAATAATAGACTCTAAAGAGGGTCCATTAGAGACTCGCTAGGGAGTTAGGAATATGAATCTTATGAAAGATTATATGTCAGAGAACTCCGTGTGGATTTAGAACGAGATTTGTAAAATAGCCTGTCAGAGGTGTAATGTTAACATGACAAGGATGGAGTTTTAATTTGCTAGGGATATTGACCAGATTCACAGGGATGTTGGTTTTATCCACCGGAGAGTAGATTAGAGACTTACTATCAGAGGTTTAATGTTAACATGATAGGTTTGACTCGTCATTTCACTAGAAAAATGAATACCTACTTATATGGTCCTACCATTCCATGGACAGGAATTGGTAAGTAATTTTGGAGAGGAATCAAGTGGGAATGATCCCTTAAGATTTTTAGCAAATCTTCAGCTGTCAACGGATTCGATATGTCTTTACCAACTACAGTTTGAGTTAGGCTAGCCATGCTATTCCCCTCAGCATGATGAGTTGTCGAGGACTTACGTTGGGCTTAGAACCAACATTTTCCCCTACCCTTAGCCGTTAGAGGCGTTGGATCGTTCTGTTACTTCAAATAACGTAATACCTCCCCTGGGTTTTTTATCGGGGCGAAACTAGCACTCAAAAACGCATGTGTTATGAAATCGATGTAAAAACTCTATGTGCTAATGTGCCCTCGATACTTTCGTTATAGCACTGGCTCAACGGGTCGAATCCACAGGGACGGGAGGCAATAGAAGCATTAACAGTTTTTATTCACGTTTTATGTTAACAATTCTTCTTTGTTAAAAGAATTAGAAAAAGAAAAGAAAAGAAAAGAAAAGAAAATCAAGCATGTGAGAGGTAAAGAGAACGATGAAAACGGCGAAGAAAACAAAAGAGAAGTGGTTTGGAAAACAAAATAGAAAAGAAGATGAAACAAAGTTGAACAAAGAAGGTGATGAAAACAACGATGAAAAATGAGAAAAAGAATTGCTTTTTAAAATAAGATAAAAGAAAGCTCATGGCTACTAACTACTAATTGATCCACTAACCATGCTAACCTCTTAGTGATAGTTGCCTCACATGGATCCTTGACCATCACTAATCCTTAGCTCCAAGAGACGATACAAAGCATGGCAAATAAGATAGTTCATCACATTCAAACTTACATCAAGAGCAAGCTAATACAAACATTAGATCATCAAACCATTAGAAGCAAGCATGAAATAAGAGAGAGTTAAATTGGTTAGCAAGTTAGCAAGTTAGATGTTATAACCCATCATCATGAGCCATCAATGGCTCTTGCAAGAGCAAGACCTTGTGAGGCTATTAGATTCATGTGGATTATCAAGTAAGTGGTTAGATGGTCAGTGGTTAGTAATTAGATTGCCATGAGAAGAAGAAAAGTTAGCCAAGCAATATGTAGAAGATGGAGGAGATTACATCGGAGAAGAAAGGAGGCACCTTTACATAGATTTTTACCATCTATTACATCAATCCCTCTCTATCTCTCTCTGAATCTCTCAGCCCTACTACAAGATCTAAAAACGAAATAACATAACAAAATACAAGAAATGAAGAACACCTACCTATACTATACTAAAACATAGAAACCCTAACCTAAAATCAAAAATTGCTCCCGTTTTGGCCAACTACAGGGGATTATATAGGCATAGGATCCTTCTGGAAGACGAGACGGGGCCACGCGTTGAAAATCGACGCGTGGCCCCACCAATAGGCTGCGGATACGCGGTTTTTGCCGCGGATCCGTGGCCAAACATAGGAGTTAACTCCCTGATTTTGGTGCGGGGATCCGTCTTGGCTCTAGGAGCTTCCTGGTATATTTCATTTCTGGTAAATTTACCCGAATATTGGTCTGACGTGCGCAAGAGTCTAGGTTCGACGTATCTTCTAGATGATCCCTTGCTTGGCCTCCACAAAATTCGGATTTCATTACCCTAAAAGGGGTTTAATTAAGCTCTTATTACTCCTTTGCCCTTGAACTTTTGATTTACCTGCAAGAGAGATCAAAACACGGTTTAGACTGATAATTTATTCATAAATCGGTGGGGAAATGCGATATAATAATGCATAATCGTAGACTAATCAGTTTTCACTCTGTAGGTGAGTTGGGGATGAATTCCGTGAGGTCTTTATCTAAAGATCTCGTTCCATATTGGAAAGATTATATAGAAGGATGTATCATGAACCTTCTTCAATGAGTTCGACTTGACAAGTCATCAGCTAAACTCCTTTGATCTCTTATTCGATCGGTCACCATGTTTTTGATATGAACGTGGAAACAGTAGAAAGGTTCTGCAAGAGAATGCGCCACGAACCTTCTTCAATGAGTTTGGCTTGATAAGTCATCAGATAAACTCATTTGTATTTGTCATTCGATCGGTCACCATTTGGTCGGTCACCATGTCTTGATATGAATGTGAAAATAGTGGAAAGGTTCTGTAAGAGAATCCGTCACGAATCTTCTTCAATGAGTTTGGCTTGATAAGCCATCAGATAAACTCATTTGTGTTTGTCATTTGATTAGTCACAATTTGACCGTTCACCATATCTTGATATGAATGTGAAAACAGTGGAAAGGTTCTGCAACAGAATGCATCACGAACCTTCTTCAATGAGTTTGGTTTGACCTTTTATGGTTGGGTTAAGTTTCGATCGATCGAACAGGAGCAGGGAGGTATGCCTCCATTATATACAGAAAAGATAGGCTAAATAAGCCATCTGCCTGAAACTGTTGCTTAGGCATGCTTAACTTCAAAATATGACCTATTCTTCTAAGTTGGAGATAGATACATGTTTATTTACTTAGAGAATAGTGATAAGGCTAAAACAACTTTGACACCTTGTTTCTTCTTCAATATCACTAGTGTTCGATCGGCTCGACACTAGTCAATGATAAATTAGAGAAGAGTGATAAGGCTAAAACTGAAGTTCATAACCTTGGTTCTTCTTTGATGCAACCGGTATTCGATCGGATCGACACTGGATTATGGTTGTATGATCCTGTTAGAGAAAGAGAGCTGCGCTCTTTCTAAATATCTTGGGTCTGAAGGTCTTGATCAGAGGTGTACTGTTAATCTGATCATAAGAAGGATCCTATCAAGGATAATACTTCTTTAAGAACCTACAATTGATTGGCATCATAAGCGTATCACCGTCTGGGGTTATAAGGCGATAAGCTCCATTTGAGTAGATTGTTTATATCATGAACAGTCCTTCCCATTTGGGCTGAAATTTGCCCCTGGTTTTATGCATCATGATCATCGATCGTCTGACGGTTAAAACTAAATCTCCTCTTTAGAAAAAACTTTGCTTAACCTTCTTATTGAAGGCCTTCGAGATTCGCGTTTGATACAACTCAATATGTTGTTAAGCTTGTAGTCGTTTCTCATCTAGGGCTTCGAGCTCTTGAAGACGTAACCGATCATTGTCCTCCTTTGTCATTCTGGTGGTCATCAAGGCGACTCATAATGACGGCATCTGGATTTCTAACGGTATGACTGCTTCACACCCGTATACCAGAGAAAAAGGTGTATTGCCTGTCGGGGTCCGAACTGTGGTTCAATAGGCCTAAAGATATTCACCGAGCTTCTCATTCCTGTCTCATTTATATGATGAAACAAATTTTTAAGTAGCTTGATAATTATCTTATTGAATGCTTCTGCCAAACCATTAGCAGTAGGGTTATAAGCTGTTGATGCTACATTCTAATTCCAGTACTTACCACAGAACCGGTAGAATACCCGACTTATAAATTGGGGACCATTATCATGAATAATTCGCCTGGGGACACCAAACCGATGAATGACATGGTGTTTGATGAAGTTGACCATGCTGGATGTTTTAACTTCAACAAGTGATATTGTCTCTGCCCAATTGGAAAAGTAATCAGTTATTGCTAAGATAATCCGATGATTTTTTGTTGATGAGGGGCTGATAGGCCCTATGACATCGATTCTCCATGCTTCGAATGGCCATGACACAACGTCGGATGAAGTAGTTCTGGAGCTTGATGTATAAGGTCTACATGAATTTGACAGGTTTTACACCTTTGTGCTTACTTGATGGCATCGGCTATCATGGTTGGCTAATAATATTCAAGCTGTGCAATCAATCCACGAGCTTCAGACCTGGTTGATGAGCTCCGCATATACCATCGTGTGCCTCTTTAAGCACTTCCTGCGCCTCCAAATTAGAAAGGCAACGGAGGAGGATACCGTCATATGAGCGACGGTAGAGTGTCTTTACTATTGGATCATAGTAGAAACTGAGAGACCTTCGTCTGATACGCTTCTTTAAGGTCATCTGGCAATATATCATGCAAAACATAGTCAATGAGGGAAAAATCTCCAATCTCTCGGTTCAAACTACGTCGAGGTGATATGGACCTCCTTAGTTTTCAACACATGTTTAGGACAAATAAGGTGTCGAGTAGCCACTATCAGATGATACGTTGTGTCAATCGGTAAGGCTAATATTGTTGCTAGAGCAGCAAGAGCGTCGACTTTAGTATTTTGGGATCGGGATACATGACTGATGTAAAAGCCATCAAATAGATTAGCCATTTTGATCATGATAATAAAGTACCAAATCTCCGTGGCGGACCTCATATTCTCCTTTAACCTGATTAATAATCAGTTTTAAATCACCATAAGCTTCGAGATAGCATACCCCTATTTCATGGGCAAGCTGAAGACTAATGAGTAGAGCGTTATATTCTGCTACATTATTGGAACATGATTTTGTCAATGAAAACGCCCTAGGAAGGACATAATTTTGTGGTGAGATAAATACAACCCCCACATCAGCAATAATCTTGCTTTTAGAGCCTATTCTTGATGCTCCATCAAAGAACATCGGCCATACTTTATCCTCTGAAGTTATATTAGATTTGAAAATCTCATCTGGAATATCTTCATGAAGTTTTAAGCTTTCCGGAACCAGATGAGCAGCCAGAAAGTTTGCAAGCACCTGGCCTTTAACTGCCTTCTGAGGAATAAAGAGCATATTGTACTGAGACAAAAGAAGGGCCCACTTAGCTAATCTTGAATTCAGTGATTCTGGTTTGGTCAAGAGAAGACGCAAAGGATTAACTCTAGAAATGACATGTATGATTTGGTCAGTCAAGTAATGTCGCGTCTTTTGAATAGCAAAGACAAGAGCTGAGCATTCCTTCTCAATAGGGTTTAACGAGATTCAGCCCCTATCAGAGTCCTGCTCATATAATAAATAGCCTGTTCGTGACCGTCATCGTTCTTTTGAGCAAGCAGAGCACCGAGAGAATGGTCCATAGCTTTCACATAAAGTAGGAAAGATTTTCCTGATGTTGGAGCCACTAAGACTGAAGGGTTAGTGAGGTATGTCTTGATATTCTCGAAAGCCTCTTGACAGGTTTGATCCAATACAAAAGAGACACCCTTTTTCATGAGCCGAGTGAATGGTTGACAACGACCTGAGAGATTTGCGATGAACCTCCTGATATAGGCCAGTCTACCTTGCAGGGCCCTAAGTTCTTTGAGATTCTTAGGTGGATGTGCATTTTGGATAGCTTGGACTTTATCAGGGTCAATATGGATCCCTTTTGACGTGACAATGAATCCTAAAAAACTTGCCACTCGAAACCCCCAAGAATAATTTTGTCGGATTCATTTTCAGTCGATGAGCTCACATTATATCGAACATTGTTCTCAAGTCACGAGAATGATCATTCTTATCGCGACTTTTGACAGCAATGTCATTGACATAACATTCTACCGTCTCTCGGAGGTGGTCTCGGAAAATTATACTCATTACACGTTGATAACTTTCTCCCACGTTCTTCAATCCGAAGGGCATCACGGTATAGCAGTATATCCCCAACGGTGTCCTGAAAGATGTATGCTTTTTGTCATCAAGGTACATCTTGATTTGATTGTATCCCGAGAACCCATCCATGAAGGACATTTGTTCAAACCCATACATATTATCAATCATGACATCGGTGATGGGCAATGGGAATTCATCTTTAGGACAGGCTGTATTGAGATCGCGGTAGTCAATATAGATCCGAAGTTTTTCATTCTTCTTAAGAACGGGAATAATGTTAGCAACCTAATCTGCATACTGTTCCTCTCGTATGAAACCACATGCGATGAGTTTATCGACTTCGGGTTCAATAGCTTCCATAATGTTTGGGCAAAATCTTCGTTGTTGTTGCTTGATTGGCTTGGCATCAGGCTTGATATTTAAACGATGCATGGCTACTTACGGATCAAGTCCGGGCATGTCTTCATAGTTCCATGCAAAGACATCAATACTATCTTACGAGTACAATCAATTCTTCGTTCTCCGTAAGTGATAAGCTCTCACTTATAAAAATGGGTTTAGGGTGGTCCTGACTACCCAAGTTAACCTAGATCACCTTGTCTTCAGTAGGTGATTCACGTTGTTCGAATCGCCTTTTCCACTAGTAATCCAGTAGCTGAGCCTATGGTTCAACATCAATAGCTTCTGCAGGCTCCAATGACCATTCGAAGTCATATTAACGGAGAGATTCTCGAACATCGTTCCTACACCGACATCTGACTCCTGCTCGGAGGAAGAGGCAGAGCATGATGGGATTGTTGTCTTCAGATCGAACCGATGTAGAAGGTGGATGTGTAACATACCCCAACCCCCTGCGAATTTTATCATAGTAATTTACCGGTTTCCCTTTTGGCACGAAATTATGTAGAAAATCACGTCATCCTTTTTCAAAATTCAGGCCACTTCCACGCTGCAGGTTGTATCCCATTTTTCTCATCATATACTGTGTTGATCGTGTATAATGGAAAAATTGCATGGGTTCTGAGTCTGAACTTGAATCTATGATCGTAGATCTTTGTGAATGGGCTCTACCAAATATTATTGGTGATTGACTCCTTTTAGATGGAGGGATTATAAAGACGGACCCTTCCACACATTCCATAGATGTACTTGGCATGCTTGGTTTATGCAAGGGCATGTGTAGAGAGCTATTGGCAACAGATTCAAACAATTCGACACTCGCTGGATAATCAAAGCAAACATTGTCATTAATCACCCATCCATCATCGTCCTCAGAGGGATTATTACATTGAGGATTGAAACATGCTACCATTGGTTCACCGACCAAAGTAGCTGGCATGTCTTCTTCAGACTCTGAATCTGCCTAATTGCCACTGTCATTATTGTCATGCAATGTTTCTTTGATGTTTTACCGATTTCCTGATAAAGGAGGGCATCAGTAAAGGAGTTCTCCACCCCTTTGAATGGTTATTTCTCAGCGAACACCGTTTATACCATTGTATCATCCTCCACGTACTTGAAGCATTGGTGCAGAGTAGAGGAAATAATTCAGCTAGCGTGGATCTAAGGTCGTCCTAATAACAAGTTATATGAAGTGTCAGCGTCATTGACGTAACACGTCACTTCTGATTTCAGGTTCCTGATTCTGCAACGGAGTCAACTCTTTCCAAGTGGGTGACTACTCCCTGCATTAAAATCATATATCATAGTAGTGGTGTGGACAACCGATACAGTGGATGCCAAGGAAGCAGAGGAGCCTTTTGGGGATGATGCTGAGTGCAGACCCTGGATCAACCTGTACTCTTTCAATGCATCTCGAACCGATGCATCCAGTATAGTACAAAGGTCAATCGTGTTTGTTATCCTTAAGGAGCATATCCTCAACTGTGAAAGTAATAGCAGGTACCTTCAACTGGACATGATGACATTCAGCATACGAGGGTTAAGTGTCGTCCCTAGGGGTTTCTGGCATATGTGTCAGAAATGATTCTGAATTAGCTAGTGCATCTCTGAGTGCTTCTCTTGTCTCCTTCGAGAAGCGAAGCAGCTTGTGTACAGTGATACGAGTGGGGATATTAGCCAGCTGGGCCAATATGTCAAAGCGAAAAGGGATGTTAAGTCCCAGGCCTGAAGGTTTCTTCAGGACATGATCAAATAGGACTTCTTTTTGCTTCTCTTTTCCCGAAGTCGGGACTGGGGCTAGCATGGGTACTTGTACTGACGTCATTTACTGTTTTAAGTATGATTTTCCAGATTGAGTACCCGTCGGCTCAGGTACATCAGCCTGTGTTGTGCAAGCATGCCTCTCACTTACAGAATCGCTAAGAGAAGCTGTTGTCATATTGCCGTCATCTGGTAGGACAGAGATAACATTGCAGGATTTGCCTTTCGACTTGGATTTCTGTGAATCCTATTGCTTGTCTTGGCAAGGTCTGGGTGTATCCATATGATCTCCCCTGTTTTTAATGTCAAGGAAACGAGACCCTTAATCTCCTGATATTTAGCTGAAGGATGTTTACCTCAGCCGTGCTTCAGGTATGGGAAAAGACCCATCAGGAACTGTGACTTTTGGGGTCTTACCGAACTCAAGGGTCACCATATTTGCAGTGACTTTCTTTTGTTCCTACTTTAGAGTCAGAACTCTGGCATTGACCAAAGCCTAAATTTTGTCCTTGAGGACAAAGCACTTGTTAGTAGAATGATGGACCATCCTATGAAAGAGGCAATAATTAGGACCATTAGTGTGTCCCACTTCGTTAGAGCATCGAGCCTATGGAATTTTTAATTTATTCCCTTTGTGGAGTAAATGGAATATTGTAACCACCTGCTCATCTTTGAAGGAGTATTGTTTCGAAGAAAACTTAAACTCCTGATTTTGACGCCGCTCTTCTTGGTCTTCGGATGAACGTCCCCTGACAATTCGATAGACATAGTCTTTTTCTCTTTGGCTTAAGAAGACTATACCATATCGCCACGCCCTTTGTTGTTCATACCCATTTGCCTTTAGGGGTAAATGGTTCAAAATTTTTAGCTGACTTTTCAGCTATTTCACCTTGTTCGACTAGTTCTTTCCAGGTATGGGCTTTGACAGCTCGCATACGAATCTCTACTTAGTCCAGGAAGTTATGCCTACATGTTTGCAAGAGCATGGGCAATGGCATCCCTGCTGGACACATCAGAGATAAATTTCTGAACCGCTTAATGTAATTAAGGACAGATTCTCCTTTCCTCTGTACAGTGGAGAGGAGTTTATCCATGGTTACCTCGGTGTGGTCCTTGTAAAAATGAGAAAGAAATCGAGTCTCTAAGTTAATCTAGGAATTTATAGAGCCTGGAGGAAGGCTTCAGAACCAGTCAAATGCTGCCCCTTCAGGGTGCCAATGAATAGTCTGACCACAATAGCATCGTTATCTATAACGCTAACAGTCTGAGACCGGAAGTAAAAAATGTACTGGTTTGGCGAGCTCTTACCATCAACGTATGTATGTTAGTGGCTTGAACTTTGACAGATATGGTACTGAATCCTATTCCAAGGGGTAAGGACGAGTCATGCCTGCCTTTTTCAATTCATCCCTCTGAGTTAGGGATACGATCTGAGCTTGGATGCTTTTAAGAACTTCAACATCAATGGAAGAACTTTCCTTTGACTTCTCAGTCTTAGGTGCTCATCATCACTATGTTCCTCCTCATTATGATTACTCCCGGTATCATTGTTATTTTGGTTAATGAGGAGTTGAGCGAGCATCTGTTGAATGTTGTGCAAGGCTTCTTACTGGGCCTTGGAGGTTTGCTCCTGAGTTTTCAACCATCGACGGAGGTCATCATTATCATTATCAGCCATATGTACTGACACTCTGTCCGTTCATACCGAGCTGACTGTTGCTGAAGAGGCATACCTACTGTCTTCCCCCTCATCATCAGACCATTGAAATAACCTTTTCATTGGTTCGGTGATGTTATTCCAGTTGAAGAGGATGGCTGCTCATAATTATAGGGTATTACCTCCCTAGATCTGGTGCTTCGAAACATACCTTCTTCGTCTACCAAGACTTGGCCTAAGCTAAGGATATAATCCGGATCGGGAGAGCTGAACGAAGGGAATTAGCACCACGCACCCCTATGCAGTTCACGTCCCCTTCCTATCATGTTGACGGATGCAGAGGGCAGATCTGGTAGATTTCGCGATTTGCTCCTTTTGTGATGCTTCGTAGGAGCTTGTACAGATAGTTAATTAAAAACTGACTGTCGGTTTGGAAGGGCAGCGGGCATTGGTCCTAATCGGCAATGGACTGAATGGACCGTCACCAGCTGACATCCCACCTGTTCACAACAAGAGGGAGAAGTTTGGAGTAGTTCTAACTTTCGCTTGTTAGTTAAGAACTCTCACAGGTCAGTCGAGTTTAAGCTATCCAGTGCGGAGACCCGGATGGAGCAGTATTTGCAGGGGCGAACTTAGCACCCGTAGGCTTTGGAAGCGAAGCTCGGGCGATGCTTCGTCCTTTGCATTGCCATAGAGGCGATCAGCACTGCATAGTGCTTTAGTTCTAGCTTCGTGGCTGAGAACTTTGGTGGCACCCTTGGGGGCTGAAGCTGCATAAGCACCGCTATTAGCACCCAGGGATGATCCCTTAACTTCGCTCTAAAGAGCGGACTTAGCGCTGGAAGATTTTGAGAGCGAAGCACGCTGTGGTGCTTTGTTCTCAGCCTTGTAGCGAAGGTGGCTAGCACTGCTGAGTGCTTTAGTTTCAACCTTGCGGCTGAGAACTTTGTTCATACGCTGAGGTACAGGCGTTATGTTAGCCAAGCCATCGGTAACTTCGCTCGTGAGAACGAGGTTGGCGCAAGGAGTTATTGCTCCTAGATTAGGCGAAGGCAAAACAGGATAGGCAGTTTGCCTTTGTCTTCGCGTGATAGGCGAAGTTGTGGTGGCGCTTCGCCCAGTGGAATTTCGCCTGAAGCTTCACAAGGAGCTTTCTTCTTCGGCTTTCACGTCTGCTTGGAAAGCGAAGTTTTAGGTTCGCAGGGAACTTGACTGGCCTTACGTAAGGCACTTTTAGCCCAGGTGGAGGAGGCTGAGAGAAGTTGGGACAAGGCTCATCCAGTTGCTCGCCCGGCTAAGGTTAGCTTCTGCTCTGAAGCTTTGGCCACCAAGATCTTCCTGTGCTTCCGAGCGTGGAGCACTGAACTACCTTCAGAGAGCAATTCTTTAAATTTTCTTGGTCGAAATGAATGACCAAGTTTTTAAAAAGGACGGGCTCAAGACTCTGATCGTTGCATTGTGACATTGTCTCCTTATTACGCCAGAAGACTATCTTCCCCAGCGGAGTCGCCATCTTGTTTTCCAATGAAAACTTGAGGTTCATGGGAAAACTTATAAAAAGGGTAGAGGAGCGAAATTATAAGTAATAAAAGGAAGAATTACAAGTAGATCTCCTCTGAGATTTTTAAAAAATGTGCCGGTAGGAATCTGATTAGCGCGCGATCACTTTATATCTTTGACGATGCAATCGATCAGGTGATCGGACTATCTCTTAATAAAACTCCCTTCTCGTTTGATACGGAGAATCGGAGAACAGAAGATCAGTATAGCCCTTTTGTTAGGAATTCTTCTCTTTTCAAGCCAATCTCCTCTCTATTCGTCTCTTCGTCTGTGTGTGTGTGTCCCCTTTGTGTTCAGTAAGGGACTATTTATAGCCAAAAGTGGGGTGTAACTACCCCCCTTAGATTCAGCAAAGCTGAATCAGTCATTAGCTTCGCGTGAAGCTCACAAATGGCCTTGCTGCGAAGCTTTTTGCGAGCTTCTGGCGAAGCTAGAGGGTTTGGGCGAACGTTCTCTTGCCGAACTTATCTTAATGTGGGACGAAGTGGGCAGGTGTAACCGTCCACTTAAAGTGGCGTTAATCCCAGTAAATTAGTGGGGTTCGCCCATTCATCGCTCGTGGGATTTTGAAACAGTCAATTTGATGACCTAGCAAAGCTCACTGAGTAGCTGGATCATGCGAATCTAGATCACGTGAAGCTAAGACTTAGCTTATAGCTTCAGGCAAAATTTCCTTCAGGGCCTTGTTCGAAGCTAAGACTCAGTTCATGGCGGAGCTAAAACTAGCCAGGGATAAGGCTTCTGGCGCGAAGCTCTTGGATCAGCCTCTGGCGGGGCTAAATGGGAATGTAACCCCCCGATCCCTGATGCACGTATCACAATATTAACGCTCGATACGGCGTACAAAGTTGATTTGATCTTTCTTCTACTTAGATTGAGCCAATTTCAGTTTTAAATATTATTTTTAAATATTTTAGATTTTTCAGAATTTTCTGAAATTTTTCTGGATTATTTTGGAAAATCTCCTTAGTCGGTATCCACCGATATCGATAATGGGCTCTACGATTTTTAATTCATAAAAGGAGTTATATTTTGGAATCTACTTTCACAGTGTGTCTTAGAAACATATTTGCTATGTTAGAATATTTTTGAGGATTTTTTGAATTTATGAAAAATTTGGCCAAACTGGTGTCGCCCAGTACTGACGAAACATTTTAGGATTTTTATCTTGCAAACCGGATTGCATTTCTTCAAACTGTTTTCATATTATTTCTCAGGCTAATATTCTCTATTTCAAAAAATTTGGGGGACTGTTCAGAACTAGTCAAATTTTAACCCATTAAAATAATATTATTTAATTAATCTTTAATTGATTTCTTTCTCCCTTCTATTTCTTTTTCTACAACCTTCCTCCCCCACCGCCTTAACCCACCGCCTTCTCTCTCTCTCTCTCTTTCCCCCTTTAACTCTCCCTCTCCCTTTCTCTCTCTACATTTCCTAGCCCTCACTCTCTCTAATTCTCACATCTTTTCTCTCTCTCTCTCAAACTCTCTCTATATTTCTTCTCTCTTCCTCTCTCCCCCTCTCATTGTTCCAGGCTAGGGGTGGGCCTCACTCACGCTCGCGGCCGCGGTGGCCGGCGCGCGTTGGCGCCCCAGCTGGGCGCCACCCCTTCCTTTCTTTTTCTTTTCCTTCTCTTCTTCTTCTTCTTTTTCTTTTTCCTTTTCTTCTTCTCCTTCTTTTCCTGTTCTTCTTCTCCTTCTTCATTTTCTTTTCTTCTTCTTCTCTCTTTCTCTCCCCCATCTCTTTCTCTCTCCCCCTCTGGTTTTTCGGGCGTCGCCGCCAACGGGCCTGGCCGCCGCCAGCCCCTGCCCCTACTCTCTCTATCTTATTGGGTATAAACCCAATTACCCATTAAATCTAAACCCGTTAGCCTATCAGATCCAAACCCGACCCGTTATCTTACCACATTAAAACCCAATAATGATAATATTACAGAAAACCCCCTCATAATTTATAATTTTGCATTTGAGATATCTTTATTACATATTTGACCATTTCTATTACTTTTAGTGTTCGGACGATATTGGAGCATCCGGACTCCGAATTGGACGATTCTAGAACCGTTGCGATCGTGAAAAAGAGAGTTACCCTTCCACGGCTACATATTTAATTAGTTGAGTGGTTGCTTTCCATTTTGCTTAATACCGTAAGAATTATTATAGTTACCTCTATCACATCACTAGACCTTATCACTTCATGTACATCTATTATGGTTACGCAATACTGCTATATGTACACCGATACACGCGTACTCCATTATACCAGACATTGTCACTATTACACTGGCACCATTACCGACCCACCGATACACTGGACACAGTATTGCATGTCAATATCTGATACACTACACAGGACACTATCATTTCATATTCATGACCACTGATACATGGATACTCGACACTGTCATTTCACGTGCCAGTATCATCGTTCCACGGACATGCTAATACACTGAATACTTACATTAGATACCATTATTTCATGTTGTTTCATGTCTATCTCTCACTATGACACAGCTATAGAGCTTCACGCTACTTTTACTGCATGTTCATAAACCACTGATACACTGATATGCTATTATACCGAACACCGCTACATGGATATGCTATACACAGTTACTTCATGTTCTTATACCACTCTTATATAGATTCATCTGTCTACATGCATTGGTTGTCTATGTATTCCCGTTACATGATTGTTTCCCATTACTGATATTGATATCTCACATCTCTTGTTTACCTTTTCCCGTTATCTTGTTATATGCTATCAACAGAGCTCAGGTCATGTTATCATGTTACATGTGGATACGTTACTACACTGGATACTGTTACACGGTTACTCTGTACACTATTATTTCTTATTCATGTCCCATTGGTCCACGGATACACCAATTCATAGAATACCATCAATTCATATAATGTTATCATCGTTACATGGATGCTCGGTACACAGTTATATCAAGTTTACACATCACTGTTGCACATGCACATATTGTTTCTATATTCTTGTCAGATAGATCACCGTTCATGTTGCATGCCTTATTGTTGCATGTATAGTCATGTATTCTTGTTGCATGATTGTTTCTCGTTACTCGTTACTGATATTCCCGTTACTAGAGACATGAGTTGTTGATATGCGATGTGTGGAACAAAGTGCCACGTGGATCCAAGCCACGGGGGCCACCTCTAGAATCCCACATCTATTATTTTTCGTTTCCCGTTATCTTCTTTCATGCTATTAACAGAGCTCATGTCATGTTAGCAGGTTACATGTACCATGTACTGTACTTGTTCCTGATATACTGTATAGTTAAAAATAATAAAGAGAATTTGGGTATGGGGAGACTTGATGGTTGACTAAATCTTGTCGGGTGGATGTCTGGATCCATTGTTTGTCCCACTGTAGGGGACGGGGTATGCTGGCTACCGTCTGTTATAGCTCATGAGCTCCCGTTTCCCGTTATTGTTTTAGCTCATTGAGTTCTCGTTACATGTTACAGCCTTAGTGGGCTGGCCCTGGTCTCAACAGCCAGGGTTCTATTTAAGGTCGTGATCCCGGGTATGTACGGGATATACCTACCCGATAAGAGCTCCTTGACCATTGGGTTTCCAATTAAATAATAAAATGGTATAAACAATAATGACGTTGGAACACTTGTTATTTGGTCACTCTCTTGTTTGGATAATGGTACCCGTAGGCCATGTCCGAATGGGTTCGACTGGAGTGCGGGCTCCAGTATGAACTGCCAGTGGTTGGGACACTAGAAGAGATTGATTAAAATATCAGGTGGTACTGATTGTTATTATTGTATAAATAACATGACCTGCCCGATACATGTATCATATTATTTAGTTGCACTTGTTACTACTCCTGATCATTTATCCCTTATCATGTTACCTGTATACTTTGTTACACTTCCTGATACATGTTACACTTTTTGTTGTGGCACACTGCTCATGTACATCTATATTCTGCATTGCATATATTCTACTTTATGTATGCCTTGCAAACATCATTACTGTATATGCACAACCCGGTAGTATGGTTCTGTTGCATGCTACATATCTACATATTCATTATTTATTATATAAAATTGGATACTACTGTAGACATGACCCGATGATAATATGCTAAGTAGTGATGGTATTAAAATATGATATTTTATATTTCTACTGCTTATTAAATGCCTACTATATGGTATTACAGATACAGAATCATGTATTATATATTATTATTGTGCTTGATTATTATAGTATATATTACTGCTTCCTTCATTTTACTACTCATTAGGTCGCTTTCTGACGACCCTGGGTTTGCGTGCCCAGGTTGGAGATCCGAGTTATCGTATTGTCAGCTATTTCTTTGGATTCACATAAGAGACTCATCATCGAGAATTCATATGTATCTTTATGATTCGTTTCTGTTATCTTATTAATCCCTGTATTCATATCTGTTATGATCACTAACCTCTTTCTGCAGGTATTCTTATACTTATTTAATACTGGAACTCTTGTATGTATGGAGGCTATTTCATGTACTGAGGCTTAGCGTACGTATGTGAGGGTATCTCCGCCCTACGTATGTACGTCGCCATAACGTCTCCGTATCTGTGGGATCGGGGCGTTACATAATGGTATCAGAGCCTAAGTTCACCCCTGGTGTGGGTAACCACCCGGGTCAATGCTCGGGCTCTTACCAACAGTACAATCAGATTCAGATTAGAACTCATCTATATATAAAGTTAGGCTTCCAGCTATGAGTACAAGAATGTCATTCATTGAAATTCATTCATTGATGCTTTTCTATTCCCTCATTTCAGTTATCAATCAGAATACTTTGATTTTCTTCTTACTTCCTCTTCATCCTATGGATTCCAATTCTCTATCTTTGACTCACGACACCAATTCTCCACCCTGAGTTCACTACTGATATCAGAGTAGCGCAGTGGAAGCGCTGTAGACCCCTAACCTTTTGTCTCCAGGATTGTACATATTGTTCTCCCATCTGAATTGAAATTTTGAGGATAAAATTTTTTGTAAGATGGGGAGAAATATAACCCCCTGATCCCTGATGTACGTATCACAGTATTAATGCTCGATACGGCGTATAAAGTTTATTTGATCTTTCTTCTACTCAAATTGAGCCGATTTCAGTTTTAGATATTATTTTTCAATATTTTAGATTTGTCAAAATTTTCTAAAATTTTTCTGGATTATTTTAGAAAATCTCCGTAGTCGGTGTCTACCGATACCGATAATCAGCTCTACGATTTTTAATTCATAAAAGGAGTTATATTTTGAGAATCTACTTTCATAGTGTGTCTTAGAATCATATTTGCTATGTTAGAATATTTTTGAGGTTTTTCTGAATTTATGAAAAATTTGGCCAAACTGGTGTCGCCCGGTACTGGCGAAACCTTTCAGGATTTTTAACTTGTAAACTGGACTGCATTTCTTCAAACCGTTTTCATATTATTTCTCAGGCTAATATTCTCTATTTTACAGAATTTTTGGGGACTGTTCGAAACTAGTCAAATTTTAACCATTAAAAGAATATTATGTAATTAATCTTTAATTGATTTCTTTCTCCCTTCTCTTTCTTTTTCTAAAGCCTTCCTCCCCCACCGCCTTAACCCACCCGCCTTCTCTCTCTCTTTCCCTTTAACTCTCTCTCCCCCTTTCTCTCTCTACATTTCCTAACCCTCCTCCTCTCTCTAATTCTCACATCTCTCTCTCTCAAACTCTCTCTATATTTCTTCTCTCTTCCTCTCTCCCCTCTCACTGTTCTAGGTTAGGGGGTGGGCCTCACCCACGCCGGCCGCGATGGCCGGCGCGCCACCGACGTGCCCCAGCTGGGCGCCACCCCTTCCTCTCTTCTTTTTTTCCTTCTCTTATTCTTCTTTTTCTTTTTCCTTTTCCTCTTCTCCTTCTTTTCCTGTTCTTCTTCTCCATCTTCTTCATTTTCTTTTTCTTCTTCTTCTCTCCCCCCTTCTCTTTCTCTCTACCCCCTGGTTTTTTGGACGTCGCCCCGCGCGGGGTGGAGTCGCCGCCAGCCCCTGCCACCCTCTCTCTTATTGGGTATAAACCCAATTACCCATTAAATCCAAACCCGTTAGTCTATACCCAATAACCCGATAACCCATTATACTTAAGTTGTCAGTTTGGGTTATCAGATCCAAACCCGACCCGTTATCTTACTACATCCAAACCCCAATAAAGGTAATATTACAAAAAAACCCTCATACTTTATAATATTTGCATTTGAGATATCTTTATTACATATTTGACCCATTTCTATTACTTTTAGTGTTCGAGCGATATCTGGAGCATCCGGACCCGAATTGGACGATTTTAGAACCGTTGCGATCGTGGGAAAGAGAGCTACCTTTCCACGGTTAGTTTGTGAGTGTTTTTATTTTATAAATTATATTTATTCATGTTTAATTAGTTGAGTGATTGCCTTTCCATTTTGCTTAATACCATAAGAATTATTATAGTTACCTCTGTCACATCACTAGACTTTGTCACTTCATGTACATCTATTATGGTTACACAATACTGCTATATGTACACTGATACCTGCGTACTCCATTATACCAGACATTATCACTATTACACTGGTACCATTACCGACCCACCGATACATTGGACACAATATTGCATGTCAATATCTGATACATTACACAGGACACTATCATTTCATATTCATGACCACTGATACATGGATACTCGACACTGTCATTTCACGTGCCAGTATCACCATTCCACGGACATGCTAATACACTGAATACTTACATTAGATACCATTATTTCATGTTGTTCCATGTCCATCTCTCATTATGACACATCTATAGAGCTTCACGCTACTCTTACTGCATGTTCATAAACCACTGATACACTGATATGCTATTATACCGAACACCGTAACATGGATATGCTATACACAGTTACTTCATGTTCTTATACCACTCTTATATAGATTCATCTGTCTACATGCATTGGTTGTCTATGTATTCCCGTTACATGATTGTTTCCCATTACTGATATTGATATCTCACATCTCTTGTTTACCTTTTCCCGTTATCTTGTTATATGCTATCAACAGAGCTCAGGTCATGTTATCATGTTACATGTGGATACGTTACTACACTGGATACTGTTACACGGGTACTCTGTACATTATTATTTCTTATTCATGTCCCATTGGTCCACGGATACACCAATTCACAGAATACAATTAATTCATATAATGTTATCATCGTTACATGGATGCTCGGTACACAGTTATATCAAGTTTACACATCACTGTTGCACATGCATATATTGTTTCTATATTCTTGTCAGATAGATCACCGTTCATGTTGCATGCCTTATTGTTGCATGTATAGTCATGTATTCTTGTTGCATGATTGTTTCTTGTTACTTGTTACTGATATTCCCGTTACTGGAGACGTGAGCTGTTGATATGCGATGTGTGAAACTATGTGCCACGTGGATCCAAGCCACGAGGCCCACCTCTAGAATCTGACATCTATTGTTTCCCGTTTCCGTTATCTTCTTCATGTTATCAACAGAGCTCATGTCATGTTAGCAGGTTACATGTACCTGTACTGTACTTGTTCCTGATATACTGTATAGTTAAAGATAATAAAGAGAATTTGGGTATGGGAGAGACTTGATGGTTGACTAAATCTTATCGGGTGGATGTCTGGATCCATTGTTTGTCCCACTGCAGGCGACGGGGTAGCGCTGGCTACCATCTGTTATAGCTCATGAGCTCCTGTTTCTTGTTATTATTTTAGCTCATTGAGTTCTCGTTACATGTTACAGCCTTAGCGGGTTGGCCTGGTCTTAGCAGTTAGGGGTCTGTTAAGGCCGTGATCCTGAGTATGCACGAGATATACCTACCCGATAAGAGCTCCTTGATCATTGAGTTTCCAATTAACATAATAAAATGGCATAAACAATAATGACGTTGGAACACTTGTTATTTGGTCACTCTCTCGTTTGGATAATAGTACACGTAGGTCATGTCGGATGGGTTCGACTGGAGTGCGAGCTCCAGTATGAACTGCCAGTAGTATGGGATACTGGAAGAGATTGATTAAAATACTAGGTGGTACTGATTGTTATTATTGTATAAATAATATGACTTGCCCGATACATGATCATATTGTTTAGTTACACTTGTTACTAGTCCTGATCATTTATCCCTTATCATGTTACCTCTATACTTTGTTACACTTCTTGATACATGTTACACTTTCTGTTGTGACACACTGCTCATGTACATCTATATTTTACATTGCATATACTCTACTTCATGTATACCTTGCAAACATCATTACTGTATATGCACAACCTGGTAGTATGGTTCTGTTGCATGCTGCACATCTGCATGTTCATTATTTATTATATAAAACTGGATACTACTGTAGACATGACCCGATGATAACATATTAGGTAGTGATGGTATTAAAATATGACATTTTATATTTTTATTGCTTATTAAATGCCTACTATATGGTATTACTGATACAGAACCATGTATTATATATTATTATTGTGCTTGTATTATTATAGTATATATTACTGCTTCCTTCATTTTACCACTCACTAGGTCGCTTTCTGACGACCCTAGGTTTGCATGCCCAGGTTGGAGTCCGAGTTATCGTTTTGTCGGCTGTCAGCTATTTTTTGGATTCACATAAGAGATTCATCATCGAGACCATTCATAAGTATCTTTATGATTTGTTTCTGTTATCTTATGATCCCTGTATTCATATCTGTTATGATCACTAAGCTCTTTCTGCAGGTATTCTTATACTTATTTAATGCTAGAACTCTTGTATGTATGGAGGCTATTTCATGTACTGAGGCTTAGCGCATGTACGTGAGGGTATCTCCGCCCTGCGTATGTACGTCGCCATAACGTCTCTGTATCTGTGGGATCGGGGCGTTACAGGGAAGCTTCAGGTGGAGCTAATAGTTAGCCTCAAAGCGAGGCTACCAACCAAGCTTTAGGCGAAACTGTTAGTTCCATGCGGAGCTATGAAGCTTACTTTTGGCTCATGCCAGGCTAAGTATTGATCTAACTTAGCGTCTTATATCTGCTTGGGTCTCTCCAAAAGGCAATTGTGGCTTACTATCTGCTTTGCTGGATTAATAATGTCCATGTTACTGCCTTATCTCTGCTCATCAGCTTGTCTTTGACTTATCTTTTGTAGATGTCGATAACTTAGACGTCGTTCAGACCGGTTGGAGATGAATGCGAGAGTTCTGCCTTTTTCGAGTGTCAACAGTCTTCACCGAGGACCCGATCTTAGTATATTGCTCGATTTGGTCTTTCCGATAGTCAGATTTGACTGATTTCAGTTTTAAATATCATTTTTCAATATTTTAGATTTTCATGATATTGTGGAAATTTTCAGAACTAATCTACAAAATCGTCAAACCCGGTGTCGATTGATATTGCTGACCTATTCTCAGATTTTTAGTTTTCAAACGGAGTTGAATTTTTAGAAACTGCTTTCACATTACTTCTTAGAATCTCATTTTCCATCTAAATGCATTTTTGGAGATTTTTCTGAATTTACTGAAGCTCGACCGGATTTGGTATCGACCGGTATCGCCAAAAGATTCCAGAATTTTTAATTTGCAAATCAGAATGAATTTCTTGAAACCAATTACACCATGTACTTTAAAATAATATTTTCTATTTTTGAAAATTTTGAGAATATTTCGAAACAGTCAATTTTTACCCTATTTAAATAATATTATTTTTTCCTTTCCTTTTCTTTTTCTTTCTTTCTTTTCTTTTCTTTTCGTTTCCCCTATGTCAGCCGGCCTTCCATGCTCCATCACATCACCTGCCTATTCCTTTCCCAATCCCATCATTTTCTCTCTCTTTCTTTTAAATAAACAATCTCTCTTTCTCTCTTCTTATTTCTCTTTCATCCTCACTCTCTCTCACAATCTCATCTCCTCTCTCCGCCTTGCACCATCGGCCACCGCCAGCACCACCGCTGACGCCTCCCCTCGGCTACCTCCTCCAAATCCCCTCTCCTCTTCTTCACCTCCCTCCTCTTCAACAATACCACCCATCCCCTCTAATTTTATCCAAACCCATCACCACCACCTTCATCTTCTTATTCAAAATCACCTATCAATTCTACCTCTAACTCCTCCACTTCCACCACCCAACCACCATCTCCACCTCCTCCTCCAACTCCCCAACATCACCACCAAATCCCACAACCTGACCACCAACACAATAGCCACAACAACACCAACAACATCAACACCCAAACCTCCTCCTCGCCCCTCCTTAGGGTGGCCACCGGCCACCCCTGGCTAGGGCGGTCGATGCCGCACCAGCACCGCCTGTCCCACGGCCAGGCCGTGCGCTGGCCTGGTTTGAGGGGGGCAGCAGCCCCTCTCCTTCCCCTATCCTTTCTTTCTTCCTTTTGATTCTCTATCTCTCTCTAGCATCTCTCTCTCCTCTCTCTCCTCCCTATTATTTTCTCTCTCAATAAATTAATATTTATATAATTTAATATTAATTGATGGCGTGCTCGTGTTTCTAGTGTTTCAGAATTTTACAGTATTTTTCGAAGAT
This sequence comes from Agave tequilana, assembly GCA_038442645.1. Taxonomy (NCBI): domain Eukaryota; kingdom Viridiplantae; phylum Streptophyta; class Magnoliopsida; order Asparagales; family Asparagaceae; genus Agave; species Agave tequilana. The sequence continues at coordinate 14,306 of JAVJIF010019538.1, read as the reverse complement.
TTAGGCAAGTACTTTTTCTAGGATAACGAGTACTCCTTTTGGCATTTGGACCAGTACTATATTTTGTATTGGGTGAGTATTTTTACTATTATTACATGTTGGTGAATGCTATTCTGGTTTTTAATACATGATGCATCGTTATGCGAGTTGATATACGATATGCCAGTGATTTTCTAATATTAACATGCTTTACGAATACCTGTTAGTCGTTATTATAATTCATTGAACTGGTATTATAATTATATTGGACATGCCTAGAGATGCTCCCGCTTCGCTTGGCTTCGCACAACTAATTAATAGATTAATTTATTATTTTTATAGATATGATTGTGAAGAGTTTGAAATGTTTAACTATACTGTTCTTCTGTATTATATCACATGACCTACTGATTACCTCACACCTGATACCTAACACTGATACCTAACACTTGATATCTGACACCTAACGATTGACATGTTATCACTTGATACTTGACATATGCTATCACTTGGTACTCATACACTTGACCTGATGTTGTGATACCTGACTTGTTATTACACCTGACACCTGTATTACATTGCCTATTCATGATTATCGCCTTTACGGGGACTAAACGTGATTATTATATTGCTACCATAGATTTGGTACTCCTGTGCACTTGTACTCCTGAACTCATGTACTCATGTCCCCAGTACTGTTACTCTTGTTAATAGTTCAGTCATACCGACGTCCGACGGAGCATGACACCTAGTGTCAGGATGACGAGGATGTATCCTATGATCATGCCAGTGTCTGGTGGATCCTGAATGAAACTAAGTGTCATACGGACCAAAGTGCCACGCCACACACATGGTGGAGCCACCTTTTGAATCTGTGGGGCTATCTCTTGAAACTATTCTCCAAGAAAAATGATCCTTCCTCCTGCTTGTACTGCCTGGTGTTAGCGTGATAAACATTCTCTGTGCATATTAACATACACACAACTGTACAATAATAATGTCAAGAGCGTGTGTTATTTGGTCTCTCCCCTATTCGAATAATGGTATCCGCATATCAGAATTCAGATGAGTTCTACTTGAAGTGCGTGCTCCAGTGTGAACTGTCGGTGTTGTGGGATGCCGGTGTGAAGAATACCAAATGATACTGATGATTATTATTGGATAACTTAAATGCAGCACACTAATTTACCCATGCATGTGACTTGCCCTATTATTATAATCCAACAATTCATGTTGTATGATTTGAGCTGCATATTCTGTTTTACTATATGAGATTTCTAGATCATTACACGGGATTTCCTGATCTCTTGTTTACTGACTTGTACCGGCATTGCATGTTTATATGTATTTATGCTCTCGACACCATTTTCTACACATGTTTACCGATTCAAATTTATCGATATACATATACTCACTTGATTTCAAATTTACTAATGATTCTCTGATTTCCATTTATGTTACCGGTCATTACCTGCACCTGTATGTCTGAACCACATTACTTGATCATGTGCACGTGTGATTGCCTGAGCACACCAACTGGATTTATCTTACGTACTTGTTGCGTTGCTTTCTGACAACCCTGGACCTTCATGTCCAAATCCTATAGTCTGGACCGTGGTGGCCTTGCTGTAACTGATCAGAGTGCGTATCGAAAACGTGGATTAGTGATTGTCTGTCCAGAGCCCCATTTCTTCAAGCCCCCTTGATCGGCTCGCGAGGTTCTTATTTTTCTACTCGTGAGTATTTTTCAGTCTTTCTATACTGTGTATCATGTTTTTGCGCTTCTTGATGATCTAATATTCTTAGAATATTGTATCTTACTCTGTGATAACTATGTACTTGTGCTATTATTGTTGGAATGTATATTACCACTGTGCTTACGTACTCTGATTCTTACTTGTACTGATACTTAACGTACATATGTGAGAGTATATCCACCTGCGTATATACGTCGCAGTAACGTCTCCGTACCCGCGGGATCGGGGTGTTACAACAAGCTTTCTGGGATACCCTGTATTAATAATTAAAAAAAAGGAGGTAATCTATATAAAATAGTGATAAAGGAAGGATGAATATGCAATTTTTTAAAAAAAAATATAGGATAAACTCAACCCCCCCCCCCCCCCCCCCGCCACCCCCACACCCAAAAAATGGTTATTTTGCACACTTCCCCCTCCATCATTTAAAATCTAACTATTGTTAAATTGATTTGTTTGGTTACATTTTTGCCGTTATTTATTGATAACAATCCTCTTCAACCTCTTCTCCCCCATTTCTCAGCTAACACATCTCATCCACAGCTCCATGGAGTCATCCTCTTCCTCTCTTTCTTCCAGCAGGGGTTCCGCTCCCTCCTAACGAGCATATCCAAATACCAAGATATTATTACATAAGGGATGTTGCTGTGGAGACTTCTTGGACGACCGTGAACCCTAGTCGATGCTTCTTCCCCTGCAAGACAAAGAGTTGTAAGTCTTGGAGATGACATAATCCAGGCTCTCTATTTGGGTTCGTTGGGCTTTCAACTCCTTATTGCAAAAGAACATATTTAGACGTTAGAATGGTTTGCATCAAGGTTGAAGACGATCTCAAAGTAAGATAAAAGAAAGAGGCACTTAGATGGAGCTTGAGAAGGCGAAACGAGACATAGATGAATTAATGTTGGAGAATACTCACCTAAAGGTGGAGATAGAAGAAATAAAGGCAAAAGAGCTCTACAATCAAGTTGATAGTCTCCTTTTTGTTGCTTCTTGTATTTTTTTCAATGCTCTATGTTAAATAACTTGAAGAAACTAAAAATTGTATTATTGACGATCGTAATACTCGAATATATAGGTTGTACAGTTACATGATAAGGAAACTTCTACTCTTAATACAATTAGTATCATATAATCCTAATTCTAATATTACTCTTTTAACACCCTTTTGCAAACTCATGATAGAGGAAAATTGTGAGTTTAAATAAAAGAAAAAGAAAATAAAAAATTAAAATTATCTCCTATAAAAAAAAAATCTGAAAGCTAATGTTGATCCAGTGCAGTGCTCTTTGAAGACTGATCATCGAAAGAAAACTTATGTCTGGAACACCCATCACAACTCATGATGAATGAAACATCGAGAATTTAGAAGAACATGAATGATGGGAAAGAGATATCAGACAGTTTTGAATATCTTCCCAAAAGGAGAAGGAGATGGATTCCACTTGATAACATAGCACTCTCTAAAGTTATTCTAAGTCTCTTTCGCATGTTGCAAGGCGGACTTTGAGCATATAAGTCTCTTTAGAGTAGTCGGGGCAGACTCTAAAAATCCATGATGCCTCTTTTGCTTGAACAAGGCGAACATTGACATAATGTAAAATCCATCGATGAAAAGAAGATCATGAAAGCACACCTAGAGGGGGGGGGGTGAATAGGTGTAAGTGCTAATCTAGAAACTAAATGCGCTAAATGCGGAAGCTAATGCAAATTTTGCAACACACTTAATACAACACACAAGTGTAGCTGAATTCCCCGTGAAGGGCTCTGGACTAACTCCTCTTGATTCCCCTAGATATGGGTTGAGGTGCTATGTGAAGCTCTTGTGGTTAAGTATAAGTGAGGCACACACAAACAACCAAGCATATACAAGATATAGTAATATGAAATATGCAAGGTACAATGCAAGCAATGTATGATATGAATAATGAATGATGCTTTGCACAAATAAAAGAGAGAGAGTTAGAGAGACAATGGATCAAACGCAAACACAAAGATACATTTCGAGGTTCGAGCCCCTAGCTCTACATCCCCGCCTTCACCACCGTGAAGGATTTCCAATCCACTAAAAGAAGTACCGAACTCCTCTCTCAACCAACAATGTCACCGAAGCAATACAACCACAATCCACCTCTACCGAAGAGGGATAAGGCCCGTAGTCAACAACCAAACTCCACCTCACAATAGAGGGAGCAAACACAAACCTCAACCTCTACCAAAGAGGAAGCAACCCAATCAAAGTAAGGGTTTACAACAAGTGGTCTCTTTCAACCACAAACTCTCTTTTCCACAAAACAAAGATCCTAAATAGATTAGGATAGAAGATATAGCTCAAGTGAAAAAACTAGGTGTTTGGAAAACAAAGACTCAAAGAAAACACTTGGGAAAACTCTTTGTAAATGATAGAATTGAAGAACAAAACAAATCTCCCAAATTTCTATTTACTTTGATTTTCCCAAACCCTAAAACACAAAAACCAATTTGGAAGTTTAAAGCCCAAAAACACTTTTGAAAACATGTTTTAAACACTAGAGAACTCTGAAATTTTTCTTGTCAAAAGTCTTGTTAAAATCCCCAAAGAGATGGGGTATTTATAGGCCCATCAGAAAACTAGCCGTTAGGCTGATCTGTCAGCCTGACAGGCTAGCGGTCGGCCGGCCGCCAACGGTCAGAAATATGACCGTTGGGCCAACTCGGTCGACCGCCCGGCCGACTGAAATAAACAGAGAGCGGAGCTCTCTCGGCCGCCCCGGCCGACCGTCCTTGTGGCTGCCAAACGTGCACAAGCTTGTGCACGTCGGTCGACCTCATGGGTCGACCGGCCTTAGGTGCGGTCGACCCGTGCGGTCGGCCGACCTGGCCTGTCAGCCACTGTTCTGGGACAGAAACACATGTAAAAAATATTTCTAAAAATCTTTTATCTCTTGTAAAAATACCTAAAAATAGTTTTATCTTTTGCATTGATATGTAAACATGTGATAAATATTTTAGCTCAAATATCAAGCATATGAAACTATTTTTGTGTCTTAACATTTTTACCAAAAATCAAAACTTGTATTTTTATCAAACTTTGATTTTTCTATACATGAATAGGATAGTCAAAATAAGTTTGTATAAGTCATGTAAGCATGTATGTATATAGAGCACATCTAATATACATAAAAATAAAGTAAACTTGTTTTGATCAACTATTCATGAAAACCAAAAACCAAACATAAAACGTGTGTGTTTGTGCACTTGAGCATATCAACTATACTAAGCTTTAAAAATGGATCTAAAACACACTAAACTAAATTAGGATACCTAAGTTTTCTTGACGATCTTCCATTTTCAAGTCGACTTGATCCCAAACGTGATCCACCGAGTGCAAATGAGTGATCTTGAAGCTCGGGCATGGGAATCACCAAGTGAAGGCTTCCAAACTCCTCTTTTTGAAGCAATCACCAACTAATATCTTGATCAATGATCTGTAACTAAAATCACAAGATAATTAGTAAACATAACTACATGAGTTAATCATCATCAAAACTAGAGTGGAAGGCCTCTGGGCTAACAATCTCCCCCTTTTTGATGATGACAAAACTCATGGAGTTATATATGCATGGATTAAAGTTAAGCTTCAAAGAAGCTCCCCCTTAACTCATGCATAAACAAATAAATATAAAAATATGCAATGAAGGCTCTTAAAACATAAATGCATGTATATGCATAAACAATAAAAGATTCTAAATACCAATGAAATGTTCAAAACAAAACATGCTCTAGATACCAATTAAAATTAAACTAAAATTAAACTTAATATATGCAAAACATAAACATGCATATATAAAATAAAATCTTTCTCAAATAATTCTCCCCCTTTTGTCAATTATCAACAAAGGGGCAAAAACCAAAACAAAACGAAATCTTCTCCCCTTTTTAATACAAAGAATCAATCATCAATAAAGGGTAAAAGCAAAACTAAATCAATAAATTTTTCTTCCCTTTTTGTTCGAAACAATGAATCAACAAAAGGGTTAATAAAAACAATGTTCCCCCCTTTTGTCTAAAACAAAAACAAAAACCAAATAGGGGTGACAATCAATTAAGGTACCAATTGAAAAAATGTCAAAGTAGCATCTTGATACCAATTGAAAGTAAACATACCAAAACAAAATTTTGAGATACCAATTTAAAACGTAAACATTTTGATATCTAAAGAGAGTAATTTTCTTTTTAAGCCATATAAACAATTTTGATTGTGATATCATATGCTTAAAATAAACATCAAATTTCCAATCATAAAGTGTGGGAGTGGAAATCAAATACCAATTGAAATATGAAAGTCAAATTTTCTCCCCTTTTATGAAATACAAACTAAAACAATGCGTAGGCTTGATACCAATTTAAAAGTAATCAATTGAAACAAAATTGAAGCTCAAACTTAGCATAAACACAAACATATATATATGTATGGAAAATAGATACCAATTGAAATTGATATTCTTGGAATTGAAAGCATACATACATACAAACATATATGAGTATACAAGAAAGGTCAAAATTGATACCAATTGAGAGAGTCCAATGATACCAATTGAAACAACAATAATGATCAAGTGTATGCATCATATAACTACCACCCAACCATGTTCAAGTTTAAAATGATTTTCAATATAAGGCATACATGAGCATGATCTCCCATCCAACCACCTTTAGATGGTAGGGGTTTTCAAAAAAAATAGATTTGAAAAATAAAGTGTGTTTGAAAAACTCTACCAAATGAAGAATACCGTAACTAGTTATATGAAAAATTTGTAAACTAGTACGAAATCCTTCAAGTAAGGAATAAACAAAAATATTTTTCATGAAGACATGAAATTCACAAAATAGTCAACACTCATAATCAATTAAGCATAAATATGACTCATGAAAACAAAACATGAGTAAACAATAAATGTGAGTGTAAAAATACAATGTGAAGATCATAATCATGAAAGATGGACATTAAGCTCAATATTCCTTTAAATCAAGAAAATCATCAAAAACTTATTTAATCTTCAAGGTATATGTATGTCTTATGCAAAACTAAGGTATACATACATATCCAAACACAACGAGTCCACAAAGATATATGCATGAAGGCACGTGGCTCAAAGGATGTATACGTATAACAATAATTTGGATAAAATGGACATATACATGAAGTTAAACATATAAACATAAAATAATTCCAAAAAGGGAATACAAGTTTAAAATGCATGGATCATCAAAACTAGACTATACTAGCACATCTAATGGGTTCAAATAAGCATTCAAGTTCAAACATATATAGATTTATTTGTGGCCCATTATATGCACAATTATATACTCAGTCTTAATGAAAACTAACATTTAAAAACATATATTCAAATCATGAAGCATCAAACGGGATATAAATCAACATGAAAATCATAAACATGATTATTTTGTAAATCCACATGTTATTAAACCTATGATAAATATGATAACTAAACAAAGGTGAGAACACTAAAATAATGGTCCATATTAAACATGGGTGTCTCAAAGGACTATACATGCATGTCAAGGGTCTAATAATCATGGCGTGAACATAATAATCTATAAACATCAAAACATGTTATAAATAATGAATAAAATGAAAAGCATGTAAACAATAATTAGGAGTTAGGAATCGTTACCAAAAACCTAGAAGGCAACTTTCCTTGTCTCCAAAACATGGTGGTCATTTCCACCAAACTTTCCCTTGAAAGTGATGCATCCAAATGATTTCCATGAAGCTCGGAACGCATCCACTCCAAGGTGCTGCTACTCTCACGTCATGCGAGAGCCCACACCTACATCATAAACAATAGGGGTGGTCTTTGATACCCATCTCTTATTGGATCCATAGGGGTTAGTACCTTCTCTAACCCAAACAAACTTCTTTGCTAAATTTGTAACATGTAATCTATCATAACAAAATTAGCAAGGTGGCCCTTACGTCCACAATGTGTACAAGTGTACACATGAGCATACATGGTGTGATGGTGTCCGTGAGGAGCATGTGTATGCCGTGATGGGTGTGCATGCATAATAGATGGAACTTGTTTCTTTCGAAACAAAGTTTCCAAACGTGTATGGCCCACAACACATTGGCTCAAAGTGGAGCCCAAACAATCAACACTCTTCTTTAAAACATGTATATCATTTTTAATCAAAGAAGAAGTGTGGCATGCAATAGGTGAAGTGTGAGATACTACCCTAGCATGGCAAACATGAGCATCTATTTTATTTTGCAAAACAATATTTTTCTTTAAACAAATTGTTGACTCAAAGGCCTATCACCCTAGTTTTGATGATGATCAACTCATGAAGTTATGTTTACTAATGATCTTGTGTTTAATTAGTGACAGATTCATTATCAAGATCTTAGTAGGTGCATAGCTCAACAAAGGATAAAATGTCAAGATTTGAAGCTAGCACGGTGTGATCCAAGGAGCTTTTGGATCAAGCTTGGACCAAGTCAAGAAGATGAGAAGCCTTCAAGTGAAGACTTCAAGAAGATGAAGACTTGTGTCTAGGTATAAGATTTTTGTTTTTAGATAAAATATAAAGGATAGATAGTTGGTGTATTGCTCAAGTACTTATACACACACACTCTTGATTTAATTGTCTTTTCATAAAAGAATTTTCAGTTTAGAAAAGACTTTCATTTTAGAAAATTACATATTTGGTTCTTGGTGTTTTCTATATACATATCCTTTAACCAAAACCAAGTTTATGCTTATTGTCAAAAACATAGATATTTCTCTTGATTGTGTAGTGGATCATATCCATACACACTATGCTTTAAAAGTATATCTTGTTTTTGTATCTGATGAAGATTTGGAAAAATATGTGTTGGAAAAATATTGTTTTGGAAAAACAGTTTTTATCATGAGCCAAATATTTTCAAGTTACAAAAATAGTCCAAACTTTTATAACATGCCTTGATTTTGTGCAAGCATGTTTGTATATCAAAGTATATTGGTAAAACTATTTTTTGTAGATTTTTATGTATTTTATGGGATTTTATTTCAGCCAAAAAGACTAACTTTTTAATCCCAGAAAACTGTTTCAGGCTTCGGATAAGTCGACTAGTAGCCTTTATAAGTCGACTAATCCTGGAGTCGGCCGACCGGACCGGTCGACCGACGTGCACAGATGTGCATGCCTTTGTGCACTGGAGGACGGCCGACCGTACGGGTCGACCGCTCCAGAGAGCTCTGCTCTCTGGAAAGTTCGGCCGACCGTACGGGTCGACCGACAGAGAGTTCGCTCTCTGCTCCAGTTGCTCGGTCGACCCGGGCGGTCGACCGTGGCTCCAACGGTCGGATTTCTGACCATTGGCGGTCGACCGCACGGGTCGACCGGCAGCTCTGACAGGCCCCAACGGCTAGTTTCTGGCAGCCTATAAATTGGGGGTTCTTGTCATTATTGGTGCTAAGATTTTGGAGACCTTTAGAGCCAATTTTTCCTATTCTTTCATAAGAGTTTTTCTCTACAAAATAGAGAGCTAATACTTTCAATCTAAAGGGAGTTTTATTTAGAGTGTGTAAAAGAGATTTTCTTGAGTTTTCACCAAAGATTCTTTCCTTGCTTTTCTCACACAAACACTTGAGCATCCATTGATTATTCAATCCTTAGGAGTGTTGTAGTGAGAGCTTTTAGGTGATCAAAGTGTTGTGATCACCAAAGACTTCATTTGTTTTTGAGGAGACGGGCAAGTGTGCTCGTGGTGGTTTAGAGTTCTTGTGTGAACTCGGTGGTTTGAGGTGCGGCCTCGGCGAGCTAGTGAGCTTGCGTGTGTACGGGACTAGGGAGTCCGAGGGCTTGTAGGTGTTGCGGCACCGAGGAGAGATCCATTGGGATCTTGCATAGTGGAAATCCTTCGTGTGTCGAAGGCGGGGATGTAGAGCAAGTGTGCTCGAACCTCGAAACAAATTCCTTGTGTTTGCGATTGCTCACTCTTTCTCTCTCTTTGTCTCTTTTATATCTTGCATACTTTTATTATGCTCATCTTTATATGCTAGATATTCATTGTATGCTTAATTGATATACTTGCGTGGGATTGTTGCTAACACTTGTATTCAACCAAGAGAGCCAACGCGGCACCTCAACCTATTCAAGGGGAATCTAGAGGAGTTAGTCCAGAGCCCTTCACGGGGAATTCAGCTACACTCTTGTGTTATACATAGTGTTTAGTGTAAAAAGATTTAATTTGGTCATAATTGTTTTAGCTTCCGCATTATTGGCATTAAGTGACCATTAGATTAGCCATCACCTATTCACCCCCCCTCTAGGTGAACCTTGACAAATATATAAATCATTTGAAATAGAAATAATTTATTTTTCAAAGCAACATTCTCTTTTAAAACAAAATCAACTTTTGAAGTTAAATTTTCATTTTTCTTCAAAAGTGTTTCACAATCATTTTTAGATTTTAAAAACTCATTTTCTTTTAATGCAAGTTCATGTTGAGATCTCAATGAATCCCTTTCATTATAGACCTCAACCTTCTCTTGCAAAACATGGTTAAGTCTAGAATGCAAACTTATATTTTCTTTTTCAAGGCCTAGACTTTTCTTTTTCAAAATCTTATATTTTTCAATCAATTTTTCACAAACAATAGATAGTTCTTCATTCAAAGCATGGGCATCAACATAATCATCATATGAAGAACTAGAATCAAAACTATCTAGTTGAGTTTCCGATTGTACCTCAAGGGAGTCATTCCCTTGGATCATATGGCATTGTTGAGGCTCGGATTCTTCACTAGATTCCTCTTCTTATTGGATTGGCATTAGAAGCTCGGAGGTGGTGGCGGTTGTCAACTTGTTCCACATTGCAAAGGCGGAATCAAGATTAGAAACATGCATAAGATATTCTTTTGAAAGCGTGCTTCTAATGGCCTCAAGGGCATGTGCATTGGCCCCTATATGCTTGCTATCACTAAGGAAGGATTCCTTGGTAATGGCAAGGTGAACCTTGTAACCTAGGGCTTGTAGGTACATGGACATCCTATACTTCCAAACAACAATGTTGGAAGGGTCAAAATTAGGTGGGGTCATGAAGTCCATGGTAAACTATATGAGTGTGCAAACAAGCAAATGCAAACAATAGATTAGCAAACAAATGGATCTCACTCCTAAGATGTTAAGCCTAAGTATCAGGAGCGTAGGCTCTGATACCAATTGAAAGTACACTTAGAGGGGGGTGAATAGGTGTAAGTGCTAATCTAGAAACTAAATGCGCTAAATGCGGAAGCTAATGCAAATTTTGCAACACACTTAATACAACACACAAGTGTAGCCGAATCCCCGTGAAGGGCTCTGGACTAACTTCTCTTGATTCCCCTAGATATGGGTTGAGGTGCTATGTGAAGCTCTTGTGGTTAAGTATAAGTGAGGCACACACAAACAACCAAGCATACACAAGATATAGCAATATGAAATATGCAAGGTACAATGCAAGCAATGTATGAAATGAATAATGAATGATGCTTTGCACAAATAAAAGAGAGAGAGAGTTAGAGAGACAATAGATCAAACACAAACACAAAGATATGTTTCGAGGTTCGAGCCCCTAGCTCTACATCCCTGCCTTCACCACCGTGAAGGATTTCCAATCCACTAAAAGGAGTACCGAACTCCTCTCTCAACCAACAATGCCACCGAGGTAATACAACCACAATCCACCTCTACCGAAGAGGGATAAGGCCCGTAGCCAACAACCAAACTCCACCTCACAATAGAGGGAGCAAACACAAACCTCAACCTCTACCAAAGAGGGAGCAACCCAATCAAAGCAAGGGTTTACAACAAGTGGTCTCTTTCAACCACAAACTCTCTTTTCCACAAAACAAAGATCCTAAATAGATTAGGATAGAAGATATAGCTCAAGTGGAAAAACTAGGTGTTTGGAAAACAAAGACTCAAAGAAAACACTTGGGAAAACTCTTTGTAAATGATAGAATTGAAGAACAAAACAAATCTCCCAAATTTCTATTTTCTTTGATTTTCCCAAGCCCTAAAACACAAAAACCAATTTGGAAGTTTAAAGCCCAAAAACACTTTTGAAAACTTGTTTTAAACACTAGAGAAACTCTGGAATTTTTCTTGTCAAAAGTCTTGTTAAAATCCCCAAAGAGATGGGGTATTTATAGGCCCATCAGAAATATGACCGTTGGGCCAACTCGGTCGACCGCCCGGCCGACGAAATAAACAGAGAGCAGAGCTCTCTCGGCCGCCCAGCCGACCGTCCCTGTGGCTGCCAAACGTGCACAAGCTTGTGCACGTCGGTCGACCTCATGGGTCGACCGGCCTTAGGTGCGGTCGACCCGTGCGGTCGGCCGACCTGGCTTGTCAGCCACTGTTCTGGGACAGAAACACATGTAAAAAATATTTCTAAAAATCTTTTATCTCTTGTAAAAATACCCAAAAATAGTTTTATCTTTTTGCATTGATATGTAAACATGTGATAAATATTTTAGCTCAAATATCAAGCATATGAAACTATTTTTGTGTCTTAACATTTTTACCAAAAACCAAAACTTGTATTTTATCAAACTTTGATTTTCTATACATGAATAGGATAGTCAAAATAAGTTTGTATAAGTCATGTAAGCATGTATGTATATAGAGCACATCTAATATACATAAAAACAAAGTAAACTTGTTTTGATCAACTATTCATGAAAACCAAAAACCAAACATAAAACGTGTGTGTTTGTGCACTTGAGCATATCAACTATACTAAGCTTTACAAATGGATCTAAAATACACTAAACTAAACTAGGATACCTAAGTCTTCTTGACGATCTTCCATCTTCAAGTCGACTTGATCCCAAACGTGATCCACCGAGTGCAAATGAGTGATCTTGAAGCTCGGGCACGGGAATCACCAAGTGAAGGCTTTTAAACTCCTCTTTTTGAAGCAATCACCAACTAATATCTTGATCAATGATCTGTAACTAAAATCACAAGATAATTAGTAAACATAACTACATGAGTTAATCATCATCAAAACTAGAGTGGAAGGCCTCTGGGCCAACAGATCAGTCAGTGGAGAGGAAATAGATGGGTTTTGAGAGATCTCCAAACTCGGTAGAAGTGGATGTTTTGAGAAATCCTCCAACTCAGTAGAAACAGAAATTTTTAGAGTTCCACAAACTCAGTAGAAAAGAGGAGACCAATGGAAGAGAGAAGCCATTGATATTCTATGAGAAGTCACTATTAATAACAGAGTTGTTGGAGAAGAGAGGGCAATCCGAACGAAAGAACTGATCAATGAGGATGAAGATACCGTGCCGAACAAAGAAGGAGAAGTCGTCATAGTAGGTGGCGGCGAGGTCTCAAAGAGGGCGATGGCCATACCATGAAGCCCGAATTCAACGATGATGAAAGATTTTTGACAAAGCGGAAGCACGATGTGGCTCGACATTAGACACGTGCTACATGAGCGTAGCCCATCGCAAGTTCAAGGATGGTGTGAGAATGTCGATTAGCAGAGAAATTATGACGGCGGATATTTTTCAAGAGGGATTGCTTTGATACCTGGACATATAGCTATTACAATTACATTATAAGAAAATATCTACTCCTAATGCAATTACTACTGCATAATCTTAATCCTAATATTACTCTTTTAACACATCTATGTAAATGAAAGTTAAATATTGTACCTGTATTAATTGAGGCATATGAATGAACGAAAAAAGCTTCAGAAATACACTTTGTCTTTTCATTTCACTGAGAAGATATAAAAGAAATAACAAAAGAGAGAATAATTTAAAACTGATGCAAGCCTTTATTCAAATTTGGATACAAGTTTACAATGCATCTTGCGTACAGAGTTGACTCTTACATATACATAGAAATTTGAAACATGATTGCATATTTGTGTGGTCCATATTTAAATAAACATATATTTTCACAAATAAACTGTCTAAGGCTGATTCAAATGTTACATAGAAAGCACTCTTGTCATGTTCCCATCTCCTACTGGCACAATACATTACGAAAAAGTGATGCAACATCCAAGAGCTTGATTGAATTATTCAATTAATTTCCTTCAAAGAAGTAGCTACTACAAACAAACGATACAAATTTGGGATTGCACCTATGAAACATATATCATAAAAACATTTCTTGTACATGGAGATTCCATCCACCACTCAAGTTTACATCAACCCAACACCTGTGAGACACACACATTCATCAATTCATATCAATTCACCACTGAAATTTACACAAATATGGGTCAAACTGATACAGCGTATCATATCATAAATAAGTTAAATTTCTCAAAAATTGCAAAAACCCATGATCACAAACAACATCCACTGTCAATAAACAAGTTTTAACTTACATGCACGTAAGGACAAAAAATATTCACTATTAACTATAATCAGGGACAAATTCACGCACAAACCCCAAAACCCATGATCCAACATTTCCTTCACATAATCCACGTATAAACCACAAACTCCGATATGCACGACAAAAAGACCCAAAAAATCAGGTCGTAATAAAATTTGTGCCAAATTCCAAA